>KN716267.1:113806-129363 GCA_000816705.1 Dictyocaulus viviparus | reverse complement strand
TATATATATATATATATATATAGTACATTTGAACCTACCGTTTTACTAATGCATTCCACCAGCGGAAGTCTTACGATTGGTAGTGGTCGCATTGTGTTTTCGGCTCGTTCAACATGATTGCATAAGTCACCGTCACTCAAAGAAAACTCATTGTGTAACCCATTTTTATGCACATTAACTGGAAAGTAGTCCAAAGGGTAATTCTAATTATGTACAAAACACAGCTTTAAATGGTTTAGATCAAGTTTTTTTCTAGATTTTCCACTAGTGCATAAATTTCATAAGTGTCCGTGTTCTGGACTTATCAAACCTCTACATCAAACTTGTCAACACATTTGAAAGAGTTCTATGATAATTATATTATGTAATTATAAGCTACTATCATGATATCATCGTTTTGTTTTCTGCTGCAGGCTATCTTAGAGGTTTAATGCGTAACCGAGTTCGTTCAGCTGAGTGGCGAGATAATGATCTCGTCGGATAGATTGGATAGAATGAGATCTAATGTAACTGGACTTTATGTTTTCTAGTAAATCATAAGGAATAAAAAATACGAATAATATGTAAACAAAAACTTCTTAAGAGTTTGACATATGTCAACTCACTCGCAGACACACATCGAAGCGCCAAGAAAGTTTGTTCTGCAACCAATTTTTGCCGTAAAGCGTTTATCTACTCCAGAAATACAGCCCTATAATCAATTAATCAAGCTATCAGAAGAACTCTGATATCTCCTTGATTTCTCCTATCGCTTATCACACAGTAAATCGAAACGACGTATAGATATAATACTTATCCTATCAAAAATTCAAATGAGGGTTAATAACTCTTGCCATAATCTATGCGACAGACTAAAACCATTTTGACATGATTGAAAACAAAGATCAACTGTTTGATTTTTATAAACGTTTCATCTTTAGAATGCATTATTATGTGCGACATAGAAATTTTGATCATAACTTGACGGTGTATAAAGATTTATTGTGACCACCTATGTTGAGCTACTGCATGAGATTTATTCATCTAAGCTTCATGCCGTTCGTTCACTTTGAAAGGACGAGATATTCGGTTTGAAACCGGAGAGTACTCGAACTAACGAGCGTAGATATGACATCACTTCTAATACTCTGTTACATTTCTGTCTTTCGAGAATTTTTGAGGAAAGTTATGACAAATATAATATCAGTAGAATATTTCTAGGAAGGTGGTGTAAAATGAATAACAATTCTCTAATATTGATATTCGAAGCCTTGAGTGAGCCATAGAACTCGGAGCCTCAGCGGCATACAACAAAATGGTAATGCAGGCTAAGTAACAAGAACATTGCAATAAAATCATCGTGTTGATCACTCCATCATATCTACATACAGAGAAGGTATTTAGAAAATTTTTCCTGATAGCTAGCAGCGTATGCACCAGGACGGAAGATAAAATGCAGTAATTGAGTTCTACAGGAGAAAAAGCTGTCTCTGTTGACTATAAATCGATTAGTAAACCTCATCTCATGCAGAACTTGCAGTAAAATTCACATGATGAAATCGGTACCGTCTATTCTGCATTTAAATGAAAGAACACATCCATGGAAAAGCAAAGCTCGGAGGAAAAAGGCGCAGAGGGACATAAAAGTTGATTTCCAAGTTCAAATTAGATTTCTTGCCCATTGTGGGTGAAACGCCCATATGGAAATTCCCAGAAGGGTTTTGAGTCAATACCTAAATTAAAACGAGGAAGATAAATGCCCAATAGCACGTGATTTAGACTCTAAATGAAGTCGGAATTTACCTTATGCTCAAATCCTCATTTCAAAATTCATTTGAATTTCATGGAATGTAGAATGTTTCAGAACTACTGTAACTCACAAGAATTCTCTTATTATTCTAAACAGTTTTTTATTTATGGCAAACTGATGAACAGTTGACGCTCCTGTAAAGTTCGAATTTTCATAATAAAAAAATCTAATACACGTTGAAGAAATGAAGCACGAATGTTGAATTATCAGTACATACCTGTTTTAGTAAGAGTTCGGACTTTGTTAGCCATTTCCATACAACACACAATTCACCACGACAATGTTCATCACATCTCAACAAGAATATTCATGTATCGAGGAAAAAAATTCAACGAAATCGTCGTCACGTTAATTTTGCGTGACTCGTTCGTTTCAGATCTTTAATTGACAAAAAAAGACTCGATTTAGTAGCAGTCATGTGATTAAATAAGCTAGAAAAAAGAACGAGAAAGCTCAGAACCAAAAGCTTCCATTTAGATCGATACGATTGCTGATGTTGTAGCGAAAGAAAAAGTTCAACGTCATTACCTTTCGTCTGTTTCTTATCGTACTGTTTAATGGTTATCAAATTGAGTTTTGTGGGATAGAAATGACTTTCTCTTAAAGTCAAATGACAAGTTTTATAAATAGAGAATATCTGCAATGGTCAGTTACATCTGAGCTTCATCCGATTCCATTCTACGTTTTCTGTTTTATTATTGCTTTCAACTCATCACTCGTCACTCACTAAGGTTTTATATCAGTCGTGCAACACTATTGAAGACGTTTAAAACGTAAACTAAGTATCATGGTGTAATAAACAGTTAAAACCCTAATAAACGCACTACACCCTTATGCCTCTGCCAAACCTAGTTGTTATATGAAGGCTTTTTATTTAATGAGTTATTCGATAGAGGCTTTTCATGTAATGAAGCATCTTTTTTGCAACAGAACAATATTCTATATCAAAAATGACATAGTCTTGAAATTTGAGATGAAAAAAATCATGAGTGTGATGAACGATAACTCTTCATGCGAAGTCACATCATAAGGTATGCGAGAAGAAGGATGTGCTTAAGTGCAAATGAGGAGTGATTTTCTATCAACGCTAGGCTTCATTATCCCATTTCCACAAAGAATCCTAGAGAAGTTGAAATGATTAAGCATAGACAATGTTATCTAGTGCGAAAAATTTAGCTAAAGAAATAATGTAGAAGAATTTGAAATTAAGATTTGTGTCAAAACACATATCAGTTATCACAAAACAATGAAAAGAGAAAATCACATTCTCAAGCCTCCCAATAATTCAAATTTCCGCCATCCGCAATACCGTACGGTAACTCAACAAGGGTGATTGTAGATTTCCAGGATTTGACAAGACTGAACCAGTTGTACTTTTATTAATGCGATATTTTGGAATAGATGGAGACAATTGCATTGACACCAATGCATGCATCTTTCAAAGCTCTTCTATTAATTTCATAGCTATCTCTACACTTACACTTACGATAGCATGAAATAAAAAGTATTTTTTAAATTTTGAAAGCTCACAAAAAGAACAACATCAAAGAGGTGCTTATTTGTTGTGCAGATAAAAATTATTGTTATCAATAATGCCTCATTAGCAGCATACCATCTCATAATCTCTTAAGTGCCGAGGAATATTAACTAACTAATGTGTGATAATGAATAAGCTTTAAAGTATTTATTTTTTTTACTTAAAACTTAAATTCGTAACAACAACGCACTTTATTCCACCATATCGATTCTCACATTGATAGCATTCAAGTGTTCGAATAACATCGATGTTAGTGACGGTGATAAACAGCTGGAAGATGGTGAGCATCACCACTTACTGCTTGAACATCTGAAGAATTAGAAGTAACATGAAAACAAAGCATGATGTACAACGCCTTTCGGATATCCAAGAAGGCAAAATTCGTCAACAATTTAGCGAAAAGCCGTTCGTAAGAGCAAATATGTTGAAAAACACGTAAACTTCGTCAACAATCAGTGGAAGTTTAAAGAATTTTCCGACGAAGAAAAAAAAAACAGAATTTAAAGATAATGAGAGTTTTGTCAAGCACATAATTTACATATTACTAAAACATCAACATCTCTTCATTATTTTGCAGTTGATCGTTAATAATATTATGGGCCATTGAATATTTAATTAGGTGTATTTAAGAATGTATGGTACCTTCAATGAACTGATAGTAATCCAGAACAATTCAATGAATTACCTCAATTTTCTAGCCAAATTTCTTCGTTTTATCTAATTGTACAACTTCTGAAATGTGGATTTGAAGAATAAAAACGTTGACTTAGTTTCGGAATAAAAAAGTGCTGCTTAAGTAAAACAAGAAGATAAGAAATTGATATGAGAAGTGAGGTAATATGAGGTAGAAAAGACAGTATAGAAGCTAATCCTTAAGATATATGGATACAATGTGGTAGAGGATATTCAGTTAAGATATACTGAAGCAAAGAAATAGTCTAGGCCAACTAAGTTTGATTATTTAAACTATGAAATCAAAAGCAAATTTGTAAGTGAAGAATTAGGATGGTGTGACAGAGTGATGGAATTTGCCTAAAGTGAAAATGGAGGTCTATGCAGGTTTGTGGCACCCCACCTCCCACAGACCTAATGAGCCTGCCAGCTCACCAAGGTCGATAAAATGGTACCAGAGAGATTTGCGTTACATTTTCAGCACTGAGTTTTTGAAGATCAATCTTTTGAAATTACTGTATAAATTAGGCTGGGATTCATTTAGTTCGCCGCCGACGTTGTACAGAAATACGTAGACGCATCCCGCAGCTGGTAATGATCGAAGCCACAACTTATTTTATTTTACCTGAGGAAGGATTCCATCCCTCATTTTATCGTCAAAAACGTTATGGGATAAATCTTACGGAGATGTTTGAGCTGTATACTTAATATGCCGTGAAATCTTCTTACGAGTACTCCATGCCCAATTGTTTTTGTTGAGAGCTTTGTGCTTGTGTTTTAAATCATGAAAATCTCGAACAGTATGAGTCAATGCTAAGCCTTCAAATGTTCTCCACAAAATCATAATCGTTCTGTATTTCGAATCCACTACAGTTTATCATATAAGAGAGATGAGAGGGCTATCGTTTACTTATTAGAGATCATATATGTTTCCTTATCATATAGATAGTATAAGCTGAAGATTGACGAGAACGTTATAAACGATATGACGACTGTTTTTCATTAAAGCTTTTTGTTTTACTAAAGCTTACATCAATGCTAATATCAGTTTTTTTCCACGAAAAGATTCGTATCGGTGTAGCGTACTGCTTTTGTCGACCTAACGTAACTTTAAACGAGACAACTACTTTCTTTCGTTATAGTTTTCATTATTTAAATTTCTAGAAGCTTGCAAGAATGTAGATTCGATGAAAAATATCTGCCATTCGAAGTTCATCCGTCATCCGACACGGAAAATTTTAGGAGCAGTCGTTTCATAGAAGCTTTGAATCTATACAGGTTCGGTAAATAGGCCAGATTAAAGTTGTTTGCGAAGACAAACTGCTATAGAGGCGGTGTGCATTGAGACTCGTACAGAAGCTATGTTGAATTCACATCATCTGTATGTTAAGAGGGATAGACTGTAGCACCACTTAGAATCGCTAAATAAGAATTTTATACATGTAAATCAGTATAGAAATTTCGTAGAGTCCAAAGATACCAACGAACTTCGAGGAATTAAAGTTATGGATTACCATGTTGTAATTTTATTCTCATAACAATAGGGTTAATCTCCCATCGTTTGTATTCCAGTGCACGATTTCAGCTGCTCAAAAATCTCTTATTGTCTGAGAGGTGAATGCGGTTGTTGCCAGACCTCTTCAAAATATTAAACAAAAAACCTTTAACACCAGCTTGTGGGCGTCTGATAAACCCCGAACGTATTGTCTCTATGTATATTAAGAAATATTCAATTGTGATAAGGTTGTTCAAGGAGGTAAATGCATCTCGCTCAGCAAAATTACTTATTTCTTTGCTTTTGTGTGCAGTTTGAATCACCACTTCTACAGTATTTTAACAAATTCTTTAGATTCCAATATCCCTTCGTGGTTCATACTTTTACAATAGCTCTACATTTGAACAGCATAGAGTGGTTTTGAAACTTCTGTAATTTTCCCTCTCTAGTATGATGTGATGTTGAGCTGATGAAGGCCTCTCTACTAACAGCAGATCGATCTTCCTTGTCCATCTTGGATACATAGAAGAATTGGTCTAATTCTTTGAAGTAGATGAACACTTTGGTCTCTAGGGTTGATCTACTGATGTATCTTCTAGTCGTTCAATTAAAGATTAATAGCCAAATCTTTAGTGTTGTGAAACGGGACAAGCATATAAGCATGCATAACGATAGGCTACCTCAACAAATCACATCTATACTCAAGAAAAAAGATATACTGAAGATCTTCCAGATCAAAATGCGCGTTTTAGCAAATGAAAGTCTTATCCGTCTTACATATTTCCACTGAAAAAAAAAACTGTGATTTTTCTTACGACAATAGATCCTTTTCAGCAACGATGAGGTAAAAATGTGTTGTATCGATTATTAAACGAGTGAAAATATCGCGCAAGTTCTGATTTTGTTTCAAAAACCAGCTTATGCTTCGTTAAATAGTAAAAAAACACCTAGCTCTTCTCTTTTTTGCATAACAGTCGAATAGCCTCAGATCAAACAAGAGCAATACAGAGACAAATTCACGGTTGATTCAATGAAGTTTTTGTTAGTTTCCTCTCTCAAAAAGAAATTAAAGCGATAAGTGATTGAATAAAATCGATTTACAATTTACAATGGTTAATAATACTCACGAGGAAGTATGGATTTTGCGAGGACGTGAATCGAATTATCTGTTTTCTTCATATCCGATGCTGCAGTAGTTGCCGATAAATGCAAACGATACGCGAAACTTCGATTAACACAGTTGTTGGAGACGATGAAGCTGGAATAGTCAGAGAGGGTAGTATACCTCTTCTCCCTCTTCAAATTGATGGCATTGTACAGTATTTTCCATCTTAGAGTGTATTTAAGTATATTCCGTTTAAGACAACTATTTTTCGTACATTTTCGTGTTCGTGTAATGTTTTTTTATGTCTAAAATTATGGATTAATAAATATTAGGCGGATATTTTGTAGAGATTTTTGCAACAATACGTTTTCCATTACTTTTTTTCTTGCTATCTATCAACTATTGGAGATCTAACGATATTTTTTAAGCTGGCTTAATCACCAAACTAGAAACTCATGCCACGACTCGAACTCGCAACTCATCTGAGATCCGCCATGGTGTGCTGCTGTATACCCTATGGGTGTTTCTACTTACAAAGCACCTTTGCTTTGTTGTAGACTAATTGAATAAATTAATAAACCTTCTTACAATCCACATATATCTTGGCGAATACATTCTGAGAAAAAAATCAACGATACTGATAATCGCTATATGCAATTATTTATTACAATAAGATTTCATTTAGTCACCAAAATTTTTTCTAGTCGTGAAGAAAATGGTAGAAATTGAAGAGGATTTTTATTTTTCTCAATGAGAAAATCGACCTCTGATCCTCAGGCACTAGAAAACTGCATAGTCAATTTATTATTGTCTGTGCCTAATGAGAAGTACATTACACTAATTTTTTCTAGCTTCATCTTATTTGCATATCAGTTTTCTTAACGTAGCTAGCATTTATTGTTTTTATTGAAATTGAGAGAAATTCATCAATCATTTCTCATAAATCGATATTCATTTCTTCAAGCATCTGTGAGGTATTTGAGCTTGAATTTTACTCACTAAAAATTTTCCCAATAACTTTTGTCGTAAAAAAAAACTTCGGATGCAACTCATTTGTACTTCGTTCACTTACAGCTTAACTATATTGATTATCATGCTATCAACGTATGAATAATTAGAATATAATCCTCAAAGTATTTTTATTCTACAATGATAAGATGCTGAGTAGGTCACAAATTTTATTCAAACACATATCTTTTGCTTGACGCTTCTGTATTTGGAGCATGAAAATTTCTAAGGACATTATATCATCCTATAAATAATCTGTTATCTATTCCGTTTCTAAAGAATTTGTCTGTTGACGGTGATTTGGAAGTATGGCTTACGAAGGCCCTCCACAAAATTGAGGCCTCATGCTTGTTTAACGCTTACATTTTGACCTCAATCTTAAGCGCTTTCTCAAGTTTTCATGGTCACAAAAATTTCATAAGTTTGATAACATCAAAAAATAGATAATTATAAAGTTTTTTCTTAGTTTTTTTAAGTTGCGGAATTTCATTCAATGGTACAATTTTCGCTTTAACAACTTTTAAAAATTGTTATGGTATGACAAATAAGAGCAGCTTAGTGCTCTGTTGTGATGCTTTCGTGGCCCTTAGAACCATAGATCTCTCTGGTCCTCTTTTTATGGTACTCGTTCCACTCCGATTACATTAATGAAATGTTCTACCCATTAAATCTTCACAGAAAATGTTAGAAAGATAAACATTCAGACAAATTCAACGATCAACGATTTTTGGTGACTGTTCAATACTGTAAAGCATAACTAGACTTCCGTCAAATACAATTTCACCGTCCAGAAGTACCAGAAAATTCCACTACGCGTTTGATCCTGACGCAAGGGGAATTTCCTCACGTATTCATGTCGCTTTGCCTACGCTGTTGGAGCTTTATTGAAATGTGGCGATGCTTGACGGAATCAAAAAAGTACGAACATCTAAAGGAATACAGTTGAGAATATGGACGGTCTGCTGGAAAACAAATCGCATTGTGGTTGGTAAATCTGTAGTTCTGTTACTTCTGAATCAATTGAGGTTGATAGGTAACGAAACACTTTTCTACTTTATTGAAAAGAAAAGACGTTCGAAAGTAAAGCCAATAAAAATAATTTATTGATTACTGCATTAAAATAGGATTTTTTGAATAATATCGTCAACCATGTAAAATATCTGTGCTTCTTGGATCTGTTGCGATATCTGTATAACTGTTATGTAATTGTGAAAATGGTACTGGATAGAAGTAGTTCATGTAGTACGGTTGAATTCCTGAAATTATGCAACGTCTAGTAGCGTAGTGTACATAGTGAGGAGAATGAGACTAGACTAGATTCATGATCTCATGTGATTGCATCTTCATTCCTCTCAAGTAATTCTAAAAGAAAGCCAGCTATGCTTGTTAACGCATATCATTTATTTGAAGACGTGAGCATTATGATGTAAACAGTGACTTGAATTGTTTGTCATCCATAAGCCCCATGAGGACAGAGAGATATGATTTTTCATTGATTCATAACAAAGAATCGTACTGAATACGCGCTGCAGTACCTCTAAGCGCTGCACTAAGCACATTCACCTTGAATGGGAGATATTAAGAGAGTTAAAGATTATGTTGAGCAAACTAAACGAACAACACCAAAAGGTCCGATATCGTTGTTCGAAACAAAAACTCTTTTACTTTGTTGAAAAATTAAGCAAAACGATCTCATATATATTTGAATTTTTTACGAAAGCTATAGACTATTCAAATAGTTTGAAGATGTTTTATATAACCCTCATCATTTGGCACAAGACTTTGCCGACCATTAGTTTTTTACCTCATCAATGTATATCACTGTATGAATATTACTTGAATATTACTTATTACATGATGAAAGACTCGCTAAAAGGTACAGTTGTCAAACCAGTTGTCGATTGAACAACTTCTACTGGGTATTTTTGCATCTAGTAGATTGGACACAAACATTTTCGGTTACTTTTCATGTTGTTAAATTCAGCGCAAACATCTTTGGTGTCACCGTCAAAAGACAAAGCTTAGACAAAGCTTAGGCGAAGCTTAACAAGCCAATTTTGATATGATAGAATCATATAATCATTATCAGCAAAGAGATCCAGTTGCAAAAACTTGATTTGACCTAAATTTACCAAGTGGCAGGAATTGACAACGACATCGGAGATTTGAAAGCTAGTCATTTCCGACGCTGTCGTTTACTACACAACCAATCCTGTGCTAGAAGCCTACTACTGCAAGTTTCATCACATTTGACTCGTCACTCTGTCGTTGATTTCAAATCTTTTGAAAAAAAAAACCGGTTTGTGGTTGGAGCGTATGATATTTTCGTCTAGTTGTCTAGTTAGTTTGTTGAACTGCTTTGTTGGATTAATGAAGTTCGCAAAAGTATTCCTGTTAATCATGGCCGATCGTATTTCGTTCTCAATCTAGCTACAATACAAAAGAAAAATAGATGAAAAACTTCAACTAGAAAAGATTACAACGAAGCAAAAATAGGATCTCATATATAGCAGTATACTGGAAATTCTACAAGCTATAATTTTACTAAGAATACATTTATATTCTCGAAAAAAAGACAAATAGAAGAAATAAAACAAAAACATTTTACCGTTCAGTGTAGTTTTTCTATCGAATATGAAAAACTGTGATGGATAAGGAACGGATTCAGGATGTTGTGCGTAATTCGGAAAGCCGAACGTCGTTTGGGGTACTGTAAAATTGGTGGCAAAGCTTATAGCGACATAGCAACTTCTTAAGTAATAACAATAACAAATATTTTCCTAAATCCACTACTGAAATCAAGAAGAAATCAAAACATCCAGCAATAGTTCAAAAGAATTACTTAAATGAAAAAATAAAACCGTAGAGTATTTCTTCAGCGTTTGGTTCATTAAAAGTACTTTAGCTCATTCATTAGTGTAGTTTAATTCGTTAATGATTAACCTAAAATACCTTCCTAACTCTTTAATACTCATATGAATGATGTCACAGTTCTCAAAATACTTTGATGACCTCAGACTAAATTTTCCGGTTTTCATTGTCATTTAGAATTATTTTCTAAGATCAGGTATTAGAATAGCATGATTGATCTCCATTGATCTCCATTAAAAAAAAAGCTGTTCATCAAATAAACAACGTTGTGCAGAGGAATATTGAGGTACGTTTTTAAGCTATTTCATACATCAGTAGGTATACACGGTTATCTCATCTAAAGAATTGGATTCCATTTGAAAAATCCAAGGAAGTGAAGTTGTAGTATTGATTTCTGTTGTTCTATGCTTATTTGAATAGCGAGGTAGTAAATTATTTTAAGTGTTTTAATAACAGTACATCATGTGAGAAAGTAGAGCGATCAAAGATAGACTGTGTTAGTGCATTTCAACGATTCCAAGAAAAACTTTCTACGCAGATCAAGAAAGATCATCGATTAATAACCAATTATGAGTAAGCCATAGGTCATGTGAAAAAGTGGATTTCAAAAAATAAAAACTGTTGAACATAGAGAAAATCAGCAACAAACCATGTCTTTCGTCCACAACCGCTAGTGAAACGTCTACGATTGCTGAGCCATCTGGCGGAATCTCATTAGAGAAAGGAAGATACGAATTGTGCGAAATCTAAACTACACAAGAAGCCTTATGTTGATAACTTCTGAAGATGTTACTGAGAGTGCTAGAAGTGCCTAAGTTTGTCAAATTTCTGCTCAAATGTCAAGCTAACTTAATGTTCCCTAATCACGTTACACATTCACACTTTTAGAATTGATAGAAGGAATTTCTTCTAAAGCTCAAAAGTCCACAAATTTGAAATTTGCTCTAATAATAGTACTTCTATAAGCAAATATTTGATTTAATTTTAGAAAACCTTGACTTCTCCGACAATGACTAACCGCGTCAACAATACAGAGTATACAAAACAGCAGAATCATAGGTGCAGAACTGAACTCCCTCGTTCGGAGGCTGCATTTGTAACGAAGTGAAAGAAGGTCGTCGCTTGCATGAATGAATAGATTTAGCGAATCAAACAGGAAATGAATTCTTTGTGTTCTTAGCGTAAATAGCCTAGCTTTATGTTACATCCAAAAAAAGTCAACATTCCAAACAGGGAAACATAGAAACCATCCATTTATTTCATTTAACTTCCCAAAATGTGAACCTTACGCTTAGTCTAAAAATCATAACATTTAACTCCGCAGATTTATTCTTTATAATCTTTGTAGGTCTCGAAAACCTCTCTTCATATACGTCACTGTCATCCGTATCATCCGCTCTGATATGTTTGACTCACTGTTCTTGCAAATGATTATCCCAGTCTCTTCATTACCATTGTAATTCTAGAAGCTTATGTATATCACTTTATGCAGTTTCATGTTTATTTCCTCATTAATAATGCTGTGAGCAACATAAGCAGCAGAAAGCTTCATTATAAAATATAACGACCCGTATAACTATAATTATGAAGATTTGAATCTCCAACACAATGATTGTACTACAAATATAATTTACATATCTCTAAAGCTTCCTAGTTTATGAGCTCTAATGCTTGCATAAGTGTACGGATACAACGAATTACTGGATCTGTCCGACCACCACTGAAAAACTCCACATCCATTAACAAATCCAGCCGTTTTAGTTGTTCTTCTACAGCGGCAAGACGACGTTGCCCGTCTTCACGTCTGCACACATCATGCGAGGCGCGGATTTCCTGAAAACCAATGTAGGATTTCAAAAATTTAATCGTGATTAAATAATACACGAAAAAAATGAAGTTAAAAACTTATTAACTATCGCCTCCTGTGGTGTTAGGCCAATTAATGTTGAGAGTGTTAAATTATCAATGACACAGATGAAGTTATCAGTTGAATCATCTTCTATGGTAACCTAAATCCAAAGCCATGTCCTTTCCTTGCAAACAATGAAAGCTCATTCATCGAATAAAAAAGAAGAAAAATACTAGAGCTCACATATGACTAAGACAAAATTAAAAAAACGTAATCCATAATACTAACCTTCATAGTCCACATATTATCAACAATCCTTAGGGGTTTGACAATATCCACAACAATTCCCTGCAAAAAACCCCATGTACATGAAAAATACTTAAATTCTAAAAAATAATCTTGAAGAAGAAGAATGTGATATTAGATCGATCCTTCATTGGTAACCTGTATTGTCTTGCGACTTGATCCAACCACAAAACGCATTTGTTTCAGAGCATCGGTTATAAGCACCACGTTCAGGGCTAGGAACTTGACTACTACTGCGTCTTCAGGATTGTTCTTCAATAGTTCACAGTAAAACATAATGTATCACGATACAAAAAAATTTCATGAGAAGAACTTTTACCTTTACAGTTTTCAAGACCCCTGAAGTGGATGGACTACTAATAGTCGAGCTTAAAGTCAGAGAACTCAATTCATTTGGTTTGATATCCTCTTCGTCATCTAATTCTATTACTTCAACTTTTATCTTAAACAGAAAAAATTCAATTTGCAAAATAAATTTCGCATTACAGATAAATTATAAGTATGAAACTGATAGTGCAAAATGACAACCTTTTTAGGAATGACATCTAGTTTGATCTCGTCACTACCACTTTGCACTGATTTGCGAAAAGAACCAGGCCGAAGATAGCTTTGGATTCCTTAACAGTCCAAGGTATTCAGAATAAGTAGAAAAATGAAGCTATTCACATTAACAATTTATGGATTGTTAAAACATGAGCATTTTTATTTTGGACGTTAACGAAATCTCACAGCTACATGAATCATAAATATTGATATTGTCTAAGTGACAGTTACCAGTCAGTGATATTCTCGTAGTATTTACATTCAGGCAAAGTCACATCTATTGTTTTGGAAAGAACGTTTTTCATGGAAACATGCTACAATCCACTGAATAAATTGTATCAGATCACAAAGACATACCTAAGCTCAGAGGACGCCTAAAAGAAGCACGTGGAGACTCTTTAATGCCAGATGTACTGGGTTGAGAGTCACATAGAGAAAGAATTGAAGATGGAAATAAAAGGTTACAATAAAAGGAAATTCAAATTGAAAAGCAAAGTGTTGTGAGAAACATACAATGAAAAACCTACTCTTTCTTTCAGTTCCTCTACACAAACAACGTTCTTGAACCCAGCTACCATCTTCGGAAAAGCTACTAAAAACGGAGATCTCAAAGTTATATTGCACAACAACGTAGTCAAAATCATCCCAAAACCACAAACTTAGAAGTAGTATGTGTATAGCTACGAGCAGCATCGAAATCTGGTGGACTATCTTCCAATCTTGAGGGAGACTCTGGATTTCGACCGTCAGTATATATTGGAGAAATCTACAAATGATGTAGAGTAGAACAAATTATTACCCAATTTGAAGCATTTGTTCTAAAATTACTGACCTGTGCAACTGGTTTCAATATCACTGTTGGAGCACTCGATATTTGAGTAGTCCTAAATTATTTATTGAAATAATCTCACTTATGTTCAATAATTCAAAAATATAAGGCCAACCTAGGAGTCGTTCCAGCGGATAATATAGATTTCTGAAGTTCACATCGATTCCTAGAACATTCCGTTATATGTTCATCAGCAACTTTATCCATTTCGGTTGCATAGGCTGCAACATATTTAAAATTATTTACGCATGTACTATTCCAACAAAAAGAAGAATATGATAATATTAGCAGTTTCAATGCTTTGGGAAGAAAAATTGCAAGTGTTCCCGACATTTAAGCTTTGTGATGTCATTGTTCTCGGGATTATCACGCTTCTGGTCGTACATATTAGAGTGCACAGATAATCCGTTGATTTCATCATCTCTGAATGGGATAAAAGAAAACATTTCACATAAAAATAGCACTAAGTAGATCCATACTTTCTACGACTAAAAGTCGGTGTCGAACCATACCTATGTAATTTTCCTACCAAATCGTTCCCGCAAATATCGACCTGTACAGAATTTTTCTGGACTCCATGAGACTTCATTCTGAATAGTAGTGTCTTGGAAATGTTTCTAGCAGCCCACAAAATATTTACCTTTGTGAAAAAACCTTACGTATTTACCACATTATTTTTTTATTCTTATTATTTTATTTTTACCTTCTTACTAGGTAATTCTTGATTATAAGAGTTTAATTGAACTATGCATACTTTGATGTTGGAATTGCTAGATTCAATTTGCGAGACATCATCTGCAGCGGACGACCATCTTTGAAAACTGACTCCACATCTCCACCTTAAACTTTTTACGTACTAACATGTAATAATAGAAGTTACAGGGAATTAAAATTAATTACTAGGTTTTAAAAATGTGATGTCAACTTAATATAGTTACCTAGAAGTTGAACATTTCTAGACGACAGCAAAAAAACACCGTTCCTGTACAAAACTGGAGGAATAAGAAGAATCTGAAAAAACTTATTGGAAATTCGGCAAGCAGTAATGCCACGTTTCTGAACATAAGCACACATAAATAAAAGACTACAACGAATTTGGCTACTGTACCTTACACCCAGGTTTAGTTAGAAGGGAGAAGCTCTTTATTGAATGGTATTCTATTGCCCTAAGTATCGTTTCACCATCACTAACCGTTAAAGAAAGCATGCGTCGCGGCTTCTGAAAACGAATCACTGTTAATTATCAAAACAAATAACGACAATAAGTACTATTCAAAAAAATACAGATTCTAGGTCGTCTAAGCCATGACCGTGCTCCATATCGGGTAGAGGTTCGAATCCAGTATTATCAACAAACTCATGTACAAGAGCACAGAATTGTGAATAAAATGACGAACCGATGTCAACGACTGAACAGATCTGAAAGTCTCTCTTTTCACAAACGATCCAGCATATAAATATGCATATGTATGTATATACGTATGTATGTGTACTATGTATATATAACTATACATATATATGTTATATTGTAGTATATATGTAACATAACTACT
>KN716267.1:83399-96892 GCA_000816705.1 Dictyocaulus viviparus | reverse complement strand
ATAATAATAATAAATAATAATAATAATAAATAATAATAATAGAAGGATTTGCAGTTTTTCATAAAGTGCTGAAATGAATTACGTAGTAAAGTGCAAATAAATGAGACAACTGTTTTCACACTTTTCAGCAAAATGTTCAATCACTGTTATGAACGGCTGTGGTTTGCCTCATTTATTGAAACTCAATCATTTAATTGAGTACTTCATCACAAATGCTCAATAATTAGTCTGTTTATCACGTCTATCATAAAAAAAACTAAAGCATATGTTTATTGTAATTTATCGCTTCGGGCGCTTCACATGGAAAACCATTAGAAACCCCAATGCATAACGATACAACACAAAATTAGTATCATAAATTAATCATAGCAGTTTTTTTTCTAATGATAAGAATGACGTCATTTGAAAAATATTCAAATATAGTTAAAGTATACGAATTTGATAAATAATTGTAAGCTCTTTTTTGATTTAAATTTAATCCATGTATTTTTTAAGGCATAAAAGTGATAACTTATCATTTCTTAAGGTTTTAAGGAGGATAGTGATGAAAACTGGCTTTATATTCATCCCGTTGAGATGCGGAAGATGTCGTGAAGACGATTCAATACGTGTAAGCTGAATTGATATGAACAGTACCAATCAAGTCAGTTGTGATTCCAATTAGCATATATGAAGGATAAGGAGTTCTTTTGCCTATGGATGAATCAAAGATCACTTATAACCACTTCTTCATTTCCTATCGCACTACGTGTGTCAGGAATTTTTAAAATCGAAGCCTTTCACTCAAATTGTAGATTTCTATTGAGTCTTCACATTATACGAACTGTGAGAAAAATGCTTCTATGAAATCGGTTCTGAGCAAAATCTCTACCGTTAAGTGTATTGTGGTTACTTGTTTACATTTTTTATGTACGCCATGTAGGTGATTTACTAAGGTGTATCGTCATATCGTATTGAGAAGGTCGTTAAAAAAGTCGACTATAACAAACGCAGACTAAAATATTTAGTAAAATATTCTAGTTAGAATGAAGCTGACAAAAACTAACACGTTGTTTATTTTTTGTTGATATATCTTTCTATGTAAATATGATGATAATATGTGTGCTGGTATTGATAGAATCATGTGAAATTGCCCTAAGCATTCGAGTTCAACCTGATAACACGGAATCAAATAGCTGTGATTCTGTTCGGTACAATAACTTCTGTAGTACCAGTCTACCGGTCACGGTGAAACGTTGTGTTTGTTACGTGTCGAGGTGGAGACAAACCTGTGTGCTCTGGCTCGGAACTAAGTATCACTATGGTTCTTCTACTACTGCGTAATACACCACACATATTAAACGTAATCGTCTTTCGAATTTGTGTACAAAAAAAATGCCTTGTGGTCCAATAAATCTTACCAACTTCGTCTTAGAAGAATAATAATTCGCTTACTTTGTTTACTTTGAACAACAAAAATGAGCGTATTCTTTGTTTACATTCAAAATATCTTAAGCAGAAGAAATTTGAGGAGTCAATTAGTGATTGACATTATGCATAATTTCTATTAACAGATGTTCTGACCTGATCTGGTCGCCTATCATCCTACGCTCAGATGTGCAATAGGTCAAAAAATAGGTAATTTTCATAGAAAAAATGATATAAAAGCTCAAAACTTACCTGAATTATAAAATTTTCCAAGTTCTATGAACGTTATCAATTCAATACTATAATAATTGTGATGCATGTGGTTAATAATTGTAATAATTTTAATAAATAATTATAATTTTAACTGTCTTGGCAGCATTGATGTATTGTTGAGACCTTAGCAACTTTTTCATTCTGAAGTTCTAATAGTTCTGCTTGATGACCTCTGGTAGCGTTCTGCTAGGTCGTTCTCAGGTCCTCAGGCAATCACTAGTTATTACGTATCGAAGGAATACTACTAGGAAAACATTAACATTGATAATAATAGTGATAACAATAGTAATAGTATTAACAAGAGTGATAATGATAACAGGTTGCAGTAATGAGAGAAAAAAAAACTACGCCAAATTGAACTCGTATGAGGAGGCGTATGAAAAATTTCTAAGACATTGTTAACGACTCCGTCAATGAAGAATAGCAAAGCAAATTATTTCTCTTGATTTTCTAAGGGTTGCGATGGCAACTTTTGTGCATTTAGTAGAACAAAAAAAATCAATCAAACAAAATAAAATTGCTGTCAGGTCATTCGGATTTGAATCGTGATAGATTTCCATCGATCCTTAGCGACCAGCTGTTCAGCTTTTTCTTTTGGATTGATAGATGCAAAAAAAAAGAGCGCAAAAAATTGCTTGGAAATTAAGCGCTTGGATTGTGCTAATTTCTAGCTCTGGACAGATTTCTATGTCAGCGTTTTGGTAAAAGCAAAAACCATTCTTTTGAACGGACGACTTTCTCAGTTAAAAAAAATATAACCTTGAACAAAAAAAAAGTTAAAAACAACAAGCATAGGTAGACCTATTCTCGTGCATGACTTTACCCAGAAAAAAAAAGACGACAGGAAAAAGTTATGAAATAGACAGAAATTATTTTGGAATCTCTACGTAATCATTTTTAGAGTAATTAAGTTAGCGACTGAACTCGCAAGGACTCGCAGAAGACGCTCAACCGTTGTCCATGAGGGTGGTGTTTTTTAAAAGACGTTCCGCGTGGAGCTCATTCCATACCACTAAATTTGTCTCTGTCTATGAATATGTGTGGTTGACGTTTGCCACGAATACATCCACCCGTCGTCATGGTGGTCATCCAAGCGGATCTCTGCATTCTTTAGTAGGTTCATTTCATCATCCTTTTAGTTCAACTGTCATTGGTTCTCCTTGCTATATGATCGCCATATCTGCTTCTACTTATCGATGTATATTACTCTAAGTTTTTGGAAAAAGATATATTCTGATGATTTGAGCTACTCACTCCGCCTCTATCTTGTAAATGCCGATTACATTGAAGCAAACCTCATACAGGCTCTTTGTGGATAGTGCTCAATTTCGTTGAGCCATGGGATTTTTGATGAATCGAAGAGGTGCAAGCCCAGTATGGATCTCTTAGTTTCTTTTTCTTCTTTTCGAGAGGCACGAACGCGAGTGCCTGTAAGTACGGGTTCGAGTCCCGTCTGACGTTCCGGTTTTATTGGCTATAGAATATTGGCATTGAAATAAACCTCAACTATATTGAAAAACTATTGCCATAATATTAGAAATCAGCTCGCAAACTAATGAAATCTTTGGCGAGTTCAAAATGATATTAAACATGATCAATAGGACACGAGTGAGGTTGAGTTTTCAGGTTTCAGAGAACACATTGTTGAGAAGTATTACTGTAGTATTTTAATATTCCTGTGAGCATTCATAGTGAGACATTAAATTTATAACACTAGTGGCTCAAATGGATAAAATACGAAGTGGACATATCGGAATGTGTGGGGTTGAAGCCGCTGTGCGTGACAATTTCACATCCAGCAACTCCTGACATTATGAGGTTATAAGTCGCTAAATGGCTAACTAGCTAACATTCACAGTACAGACAGCAAATCCACCACTGTGCTCCTTGAAAAACGTGAAGAATTAAGTTAATAAAGATGAATAAGTGAAAATAATAAATGAGTATGAGGAAAGTGTAAATTAGTTGCAGTGTGGTCTAATTATGCTTAGTAATTCAAATTTGGAAAATTTTCATTTTTCAATTACCTTCAAAAGTATTGGGTACACATATGGACAATCTACGTAATTCGTTTTCGAATTTTTCTTTTTCGATTTACCTCTTCCAGTTTCCTCGTCAGACAATCAAGTTCTTTTCGGCGCGATCTTGACGCCATTTGCTCTGATAATGTCCTTGTCCCGACTAAGATAAACTGAGAATGCCCGATATCCGGGGATGACCCAGTTCACCAGTATAAAGACACTGTCCTCCTATTATTTTACCCAGGAACTTATTTGTTTTCACCTTATTTGATATGAATAAAAATGAACGTTTCTGTATCGGAAATTGTTTGTATTTACAGATGAAAATCCATACGGCCACTTTTGTCGCTTCTTCCGTTTCTGCTATCACACTGATAGCCTGTTTAGTAGCAATGTTCTCCATATATTCTGATGTGGCTCGTTTCTGGATTGAACTTGAAGAAGAACTCGGAAGCTTTCGGGTGAGGAATTTTAGTGCAGAAAACTGAAGCAGCTTGAAAATTCCATGTTTTGCATAATACGTTTCTTTACCATCGATTCAAACCTGTGATAAATGAGAGTTCTTAGAAAACATCTAGTGAATAACATTTACACACATTTACTTCGCTTCGCTGGTTGCCCACATTCATATCGACTGATTGTCTTCATGTTTCTTTACCTTTTTAATATTTCTTTGGCGTTATCGATTATTTAGAGTTTTTGTTGAAGCTTATACCTCCCACCCTAATTTAAACAATAAAAAGTAAAATTTGTCGAGTATGATCTTTGTTCTTCTATAAAAGGTAATTTTTAGGTGACTACTGACGACTTATGGAAGGATATAATGAGTATCGGTTCAAAGAAAAGGGTTCGTAGAGAAAAATACGAAACAGAGACTGACCCATTTCCTTTGTCTGTTGGTGGACCATCTGCATCATCACATGGCAATCCTCCGTCAATACCTGTTTTTGCACAATCTCCAGACGGTCTTCAGTGTAACTGTAATGCAGAAAACAAGTGTCCAGCCGGTCCTCCTGGTCCAAAAGGACAACCTGGAACACCCGGTCCCGAAGGTTATCCTGGAATTGACGGGAAGCCCGGAGTCGACTCTGAAGATGTTACCACTCAACGTGATAATGCTGGTTGCTTCTATTGTCCAATAGGACCTCCAGGTCCACCAGGAGCTCTTGGAAGACCAGGACCCAGAGGGCTTGCAGGACCAAGGGGTCAAAATGGTAGCCCTGGACGCGATGGAATGCCAGGCCATCCTGGTGAGCAAGGCCCAGCAGGGCCCATGGGCAAAATTGGAGATCCAGGACCACCAGGAGAGAGAGGAAAGGATGCTGAGCATCCTGTTGGGCGTCCAGGAGCGAAAGGACCACGAGGAGATCCAGGTTTACCTGGACCTCAAGGTCTCAGTGGGCTAAACGGCCCGCCAGGAGAGCCAGGGCCAGCCGGACCTCCGGGGCCACCTGGCATTCCTGGTTTACAGGGACCGGAAGGAGAACTTGGTGAAGAAGGACCAGAAGGACGACCTGGAAAAGATGCAGAATACTGCCCATGTCCTGACCGTGTTGATCATGCTCAAGAACCTGAAACTCAGAAAGGATACAAGAACATATAGTTGTAATACTGCGATTTAGGTCGATAAACACTGTTTATATATTATGTTTGTGTTAATTGTGGTTCAGAAAGATGATGTTTTTGGATTGTTCATTTTTCGTTTTGTTTTCCTACGTTCAATTGGAAAATTTTACGTTTAAAAGAACGCCGTCTTCTTCCAATGAAATCATTTCAAATAGAGATTTAACAATATCATGTAATTTGATTTTTTTTTGAATTTGAACACGATTATACAACGTAAAAATAATATTACTTGAATTCAAAAAGTACTAGAGGTGATGTCGATATCGTCTCGCCACCTTGGACCCGTCGACGTGCAAGTGCTTATTGAATACTAACACTAAGAAATCAGTGAAGTGTTGAGTGATCACCTATTGAATGTTCATTATTTAATCACTTGTCAACAGATTTAGGGTGAGATTAGAGTTCAAATATCCTCATGCCGTTCAAAATTTCGTAATCACCTACCTCATAGAAATTATAATGATTTCATAGTTATGATGATCTTATCATAGTGTTATAGAGGCGCTCTGATAACACACATCACTAAGACTTTTATTTATCTCTGCTCCGCACCGTGTCAGTATAATGCTCGCCGAGGATCCGCTGAGTTTCAGAGTAGTTTTCAGTGGTTTTAGTCAGACCTCGCCTTCATAGACCTCACCTTTCAGACAATACCTTTCCTTATTGATACAACTACTTTAAATTTCAAGCTTTACAAATAGAATTGAAAAATAGCTCCGCAAACAAATAATTAATATTTATTTTACATATACATTTATTTGTAAACAATTACAATCAATATAAATTATGGAGAAATTGATTTCAACAACAATAAAAGCCGAGGCGAAAAACACCGTTGACGAAATTCGATTTTTTAGACCGTTGAACGTGACGTATTTGTGAGGAAAATAGATATAAATAAATGTATAAAATTTGTTATATTAAAGAATATTTAGCACATATTGAGTTGAGTAAAATATAAGCTTTTCACTTAAGCAATCAGCACTAAAGAGATTTATGCATAACACGCTTTACTAAAAAGGCGCCTATGAAAGTGTAACATTGTAGGTACAGTAAAAAGCTCAGATGATGAGGGAAAGTTCTGATAATATACATACAAACGATATTGAGTTCGAGTATTGAGGAAAATCCAGAAAAGAATTCTTGTTTATCGAATTTCATAATTTCCTGATGTACGTGAAGTATTGAGAAAACCAAGTGAAGTTACGAAATTTCTGGAAGAGTTCTTTTCTGCATTAACTCATGTACTTTACAGCAATTTGAAGGTAGATATCACCTTATCATATTGACTCGTAAATTTTAGATTAATTTATGAAAATCGATATGCATCCAATTCATCAACGCATATAAAATCAAATAGAAAACAAAAAATGTTAGAACTATGCGGCAGACAAGATCGTTTGAAATGCGCTTTCTAAAATTTTACTCATTTGCTCGGTGTCGATCATACAAGTACGATAGATGTGAATTACTGCTTGATCACGTCCAGCTAATGACTGTCGTGCTAGGCTCTCAATAAAATCCAACGCTTCTTGAACTGATCTGCCTAAACATTGCACGTTAATGAGATTTCATCAGCATGTTTCATAATTATAAGTATTGATACATATTGATGAATAAGACTAAATAAGCTCTGTCGTTGTTCGATCCCTATGTGATGCTCATGGCATTTGTTTCCAACGTGATTTCAATTGAATATGATTCTGATCGATACATTCACTGGAGTTGAACAGTTTTTATCAAGTGAATTTATTAGAGTTCTTCGCTCAAAGGGGGGCGCAGTGGCTCAGTGGTGGAGGTGCCACAGTGACACGCCGGCCGATTCATTTCGTAGCCACCCCCAACGCCTAGCAAGCCCGCCATCCCTCCGGGGTCGGTAAATTGGTACCAGAGGAGTCTGGGTAAGATAACTGGCACTGACTTGGTGAAGAGTGATCAACTCAAGTCATTGTATAGACCAGGCACGCATTCAACCACCTCCACGATATCACGTTGAACATGAATGCGGGGGCGCATCCCACCACAAGGGATTGATCAACGCCAACAATTATCTAATTATATTATCTTCGCTCAAAATGCGTTGACGGTAGCTCATTGACCCTGGACTGACAGCCAGAACGGAAAGCCTGAGGCAGTACTTTAAACGTGTCACACCGTCTGTGTGATACCGATACCTGCTCCTATTGTGCTACACGCACTATCCACTTTAGAAATATATGAATATTAATAACGTAAATATACAAAAAAAAGTTAAATCAAAAGTTTGATGATGGAAAAGAGAATCGTTGTAGGTAACTGTTGTATGAAGAACAAATATTATAGTTAAGCTATCCCAGAACTAATATTATTCGTAAAAAATAAGTTATGTTTAATGAAGAAACCCTTGAGGCAATCGCTGAATTACTTAGATAGAAAATAGAATAATCTGTAGCACAGTTTCAGAAGGATTATGAAGACAGATTGATTTCTGACTCACAAAAAAATATGATGTGAATTCCGCTTCTGATTTCTGAGGAGGATATGTACTCAGTCGTTCCTCATTATCAAAATGAGTACCTACTGAAAACGTTCATCGAAACAAACCTTTGTATTCAGAGAGATAATTTTCAAGTGGAATAAGTGGCAATTTTTCACGAAAGACGTCAATTTCGTTCAGAAAAAGAAACAATGGTGTATTCTTGAATTTCGGTTCGTTACTGATTTTTTCCAATAACGACAGAGAGTCCTGCAGACGGTTCTGAAAGAAAAAACTCTAAGATAGTTAGTATTTTACAGAAAAATTCAAAGTATTCTATCAGGTAAATAATGTTTTCTATTCCCAGTACACTTCATAAGACAATAAGATTCGAAAAATTTCAGTGAATTTGTAGAAGGTGTGCAATTACAAGAAGAACATCTCCCATCTACATTGCAATATGTACATTTACATTTTGTGTTAACCAACAATTTCTATAAGGGAAAATATTGGGAAGAATCAAGATATTTAGATAACAGAGAAACTTTCATGCACTCGATTTTATATGAGGTACAGTAATGACGATAACCGCTCTAGAATTACTCGCCGTTTTCGAATTTGAGGTAGAATAATTATTAAGATAAGCATTCTATATTGGACTTTGAAAAAAAAAAGTTTATGTTTCAGTCTGCGAAACAAGTTAATCTTCGAAGGAAATTTGCATAAGTAAATCAATAATAGATGTTATTATACTATCATAATTATTGATTGAAAAGGATCAGGGGCCACGCTATGACTTTTTTAACGAAGAAAAAGTCGCATTTTCGAGAAGTTTTTACAAAATTTGTAAACATTTTATTCACATTTCTTAGTTGAGAAAAGAAAAAAGCTTATGCTTTAAGGTATTTGTTTTGATTGACTACAAAAAAATAGCTCACCGTTTCAGGATCTTCAACCATAACCTGATCGTATTCGGAAATTGCTATACAGAAGAATATGGCGTCAATACCGTCGTACATCGTCGCCCATTTACGTCTGTCGATTCGTAGACCACCAATGTCGAACAATCTGATCAACAAATCAATTTCGAATATCACGCTAAGATTTTATTTCTTTCAAATCATAATTTGATCTACTACATCGGATTGAATCCGTTGCTGTGACATCTCAACAACCGTAACCAAATAAGAAAAAGCATACATGTCAAGTTTCTAACGTAAGATTGATTTTATGCTTTCGTTTTTTCGATTTGTTTTGAAATCAAAAAACCTGAGGTATCAGCATATGCACTCAATGCGGCTAGTAATTATGACGATTCGAACCGAACAGCACATAATAAATGTTTCATAGTTGTTTATTTAGTTTTTATTTTTCCGTCAAGTATGACAGGTTTTCATGATTTTGTTGCTATAATTGATAATCCTGATGACGCTGAGCCAATTACAAAGCTCAGAGCCTCAGGCGGTATTCAAGCTCGTACATCTCAGATGTCACGTTTGATCTGCTACATGTGGCACTACTAACATCGTTGATCTGTGATCACCAGGATCACTGTGATGCTTCACTTTTAAATAGTTGTTTTATATAGTGAAAATACTATAGCCATTAAGTAGAGCAGGTATTTGATAATGAACTCTGCAGAGTTATGTATTACTTTAGAATGAATAGGTTAGTATCACTTGAATGTCACTCACTGAAAGACTCGATTCCCAGCTGAAAACACGACATTCTGGACACCGACAGTTGGCACGTAACTCATTATCAAATCGCGAGGTGTTGGTACGAAATCCAAGCGGTTTATATTCGACAGATTTTCCAAAAAGCTAGAATAAACCTTGTTGATGGTAAATTCCTACAATTACAATCTAATTATATCTATTGATTTTTTAAGAAGTTAATTATTCTTTGTATTTAAATATCTTAAGTAGTTCTAAAGTTGGTTGAGTCCAATAAAACAAAAATCACTGCAGCAACAGTATGTGGCATGAGGTTTAAGCTGCATAATTTACTGCAAGCATTGTAGGAAAAGAAGAAAATACGCGAGAAAAATCTAATATATTAAATTTGCTTGTTTGTACATATAGAAAATTCTAGCAAAGCTCATTATGCAACAAGTCCTTCCCTCAATTTCTTGTATTTACTCGATATTAACTTTGAATACAACTTTTCTATCGTAGATGAATTGATGATTTTGTTTATAGAAGAAATATTGAGTGGATTGTAATTATTCCTAATGATGCTGAGTTAATCGTAAAACTTTGAAACTCACGTGGCACTTGAACTCCTGTCTACAGATGTGTTGTCTTTTATGCTAACTGACTGCACTACCAAGGCATTCATTTTACAACCACTTAATATTTCATTTATTCTAACTCGATAAAGTACTTATAAAGTATGGATATCACTGTTCAGATGTTTCCAAAGAAATTTCTGGAAAGCATAATTTTTTGCACGCAAAGAAGTTTTCAAAGAATTTTCCTGTGAAATTTACTAGAGCTCTAAACTAATGATCAAAAAAAAATTTTAGTGTCAAAGAAAAAGTTCAACGTCAAAGCTCTGACAGAAGAAAACATTAATACTGAAGAAGAATTTGCTTACTATTTTGAGCTGTCGTTAAGATTGATCTCACTTCGACGCTCGTAAAGCTTTTGAACGGCTGGATCCTTCCAAACTTTTTGGATAGCTGTTGATATCTCCGAAGTGAAGCACGATAACTGTATTTCTTCTTCGGCCATGATTTTTTTAGCATTAAGCTGGATTCGGAAAAAAATGTATAAATGAAAATCCGCTTGAAAATAGTTTGGTCTTCGAATAGTTTCAATAAAATTTGGCCATTTAGATGAAATTGTATCGAAAAATTCAAAGCTTACAAGGTTCTAAGTCACAGAATTTGCTTATGAAGCACAATACGATAAGATAATCAAGATAATTGTTGGCGTTGATCAATCCCTTGTGGTGGGATGCGCCCCCGCATTCATGTTCAACGTGATATCGTGGAGGTGGTTGAATGCGTGCCTGGTCTATACAATGATTTAAGTTGACCACTCTTCACCAAGTCAGTGCCAGTTTTCTTACCCAGACTCCTCTGGTACCAATTTACCGACCCTGGAGGGATGGCGGGCTTGGTAAGCCTGGGGGGCGGCCACGAACTGAATCGGCCGGCGTGGCACCTCCACCACTGAGCCACTGCGCCCCCATGAAGCACAATACATTAAGAAATCGATAATTTTCAGAAGTTGCCTCCACCTCATTGACGTCATAGTAAGGAATTTTTAAACTGGCATGATTTAAAACATTGCACGAGTTATATTTCAAGGCCAATCAATCATTTATAATGAACATGACATGTTGTAAATCATACTTTTTCGAGAAATGATCTTCACGGATTTTCAATTAGTAGTAGGAAAAAAAGAACTAAGCTAACCTCATTTTCTGGATTCTCATAAGATGCTCCTGTTTCTCGTATCCTCTCTATCAATTTGCGTATGGATATTAATATATTATTATAAATAAATGCTTTACGATGCATAAATTCATTTTCTGAATAGTCTTGTTTATATAGAAGTCGGATTTGTTCAAGCAGTGTAGTTTTACCGGATTCGGCAGCTCCTTAACAATAAAACAGTATATAAAAAATAGTATTACATTCTGTAAATATAAACAAAAAAAAAAACACCGCAATGTATTACTGAATCGGTACTTGATAACGAAGTACTACCTTCCTTGCTTTGATAACAGCTCGATACCTATGGTGTAGTACAAAAAGCAATATGTATGGGTTAACATGGTGGTAACAAACAGCACAGAGTTTTTCTATAAGGAAAATCGACAAGAAACAAAAAATAGAGCTGCAGAAGAGAATTCATCGGACCGGAAGAATTTACAAGTCTCTGATGTTACCAAAAGAATGTCTACAAATGTACTGCGTTGGGCTTGATGATCTATTATGAAAAATCGACGAGCAAGTGTTTTTAAAATGAATTCATAAATAAATAAGACATTCACATGAATAATTATAGCTAAAACGCTTCTATATCGGAAACATCTGTTGTGTACCAACGAATCTTCAGGGTGCAGATTGCTGATAACTCTCCCGTCGCACCCTCACTGAGTGTCGGAGGTCTGTTGAAACTTATCTGACTTAATAGATAACACACAAATACTCTTCAAAAGAATGTTGTTGAACTGCTTCAGCATTCCATTCAATACTTCCTCTTCTTCCTGTTTTAATCCCTTTATATTACATGGTTCACATTCTTGTGATAATTAGTTGATTAAATTACTATTATCGCATTATCATTTTGCTATAAAGATTTAATTAATTATTAACGTCAGTGCATAATGACATTAGGAACGTAGTGCAATGATCGGAGGAGTCACAATAATACTCAAGTTCAGCTGCTAGTCAGATAAAGCCTGCAATACCTCATTATTTATGCGAATTGGCACAAGAACAATTGGAATGATTTGTAAAAATAAGCGACACTAGCATTATAACGACTTGTCATCTGACGTCAACCTATGGTGCAGTAGCATCCAGTCACGTCGACGATATCATGAGGAATCGTTCTACATCAAATGGAGACAGATGAGGCCAATCGCAAAAAAATGCTGTGTAAAAAAAAAACAAAAAAAAAGGCTGTCGATTTGAGCAGAATGCTACAATGTAAATTTTAGAATTTGAGAGCTTGTATGTTGCGGATAACGGCAATTTGAGGTATTGTGAGGTTACAAATCATCACAAAATACAAATGCGAACACAATTAACTAGGTAGACATTTTACTAGGTGAGTTTTTGTTAACATTCAAAAAAGGAAGAAATATCGTATCCTTTAATTCATTCGTATATGAAGCCTAAGGCGGTAGATTCTAGGCATTTCACAAACTGAGAAATAGAACGGGAACTGAACGAAATCAAATTGAAATTACTGCAACTTTGAAGTGAGGTAATAGGTAGTAAATGAACGTTAATTTAAATGTAAGAATAAAGCTCACAGTACTTAATCTATTTTACATCATCTACTATACGAATCGTTACAGTCATGACTGACATGCACGGTTTTGGGTTAGCCACGAAAACCCTCGGTGGACAGGTTCTAGTCTCGTTTGAGACCCCAAGTTTCGTGACTAACTCAATCAATACCATAAACCTATATGGTTTTGTTGATCCAAACGTATACTTAAGAATACAAAACATTTCTGTTACCTGATAACACCAGTATGAAATCGAAAACGAGCTTAAAAGAAAACTATAGAAAATGTTGTTATATTTTCCTGCTAGAAGAAGAAAAAATCTGTCAAAAAAATAAATCAATAAAAAGTCGTCAATTAAATCTCATGAATGAGTGATAATACAGTTTAAGCAGTGTGGATGAGTCTCAATGAAATGTCAGTATCTCTCTGATTGTCCTTTCTTGTACTGCATATTTTTATTAACAAAATTGTTTCGATCGAAATCAAAAAAATAAGAGTCCAGATAGCATATTTATTTGTGATTTATAAAAATTCTAAACGTAAAAAGTGTGATGGAACTCAAATTTGACTCAAAAACGAAGAATCACGCAATGAGGTTGATTTTCACCACCTAATGACTGTTACCATGAACGACAGACGAACATCTTTCAACAGCAATTCTCATTGCTATTTTGTCTGCCAACAATTAATGTTGAATAATAACATGTTTTAATGAGGCAAAATATTCAAAAGAGGAT
>KN716267.1:47347-83299 GCA_000816705.1 Dictyocaulus viviparus | reverse complement strand
CCCACCACAAGGGATTGATCAACGCCAAAAATTATCTTATCTTATTATCTTATAATTGCTACAGTCAATAAGCTCAGTATGACAGTCAATCCAATTGAATGATAACGTTGAAAGTGTGTGAGTGAAAGTCTTTATTCGTTAGATAATTGACGTCAGATGATTGAGGATAAGTTAATCGCAAAGAAATGAATGACCTCACGGAAAATATACGACACTTTGTATGCTTCTTATGATACGTAGAGTACATTAGCTTTCAAGTAGGAGCTTTAGAAGTATTGACGTAAGCATGAACTTAGTGTCTATTTATAGCACAAGAAAGTTGCGAATAAGGACTGAGTTTGTAATGTAGATTTTTTTTAAACTGACCACACGAAGGTAAAACAGTAGAGATTAGAAAAGTACTCGTTTAGTCTGCTTACCTAATAGTAGTAGCCGCGTGATTGTATAACAAGAATTTTGCTCCTCTATCTGATTCTTTTCTGTAGAATTCATGACGTCACCTTTGCTCTATAAAGACGATTGATGATGTGATTATTCACATAACAAACTGACTTCTGAATGGCAATAATAGAAAATTTGTAAAGCACCTATTGAACGCCTTTAGGATTTCCTCGACACCAACCCATAAAATTTGCTAATTAAATCACCAGTTTGTCTATGCAACATATTATAATAATTATGCGTTGATTGAGGAATATAATTAGTGCCACATATCCCGCATAGGATTCTTTTTATTGATGTAGTATCAAATTGATGTTGTTGTTGTTGTTGTTGTCTTATGCTTTACGCTATACAGTTCATATGCGAGCAGAAGCTCATTTCAAGCAACTCTGATACGTTCCGTAACAACACACTTTCTTCGAGCACAGAAATAAATCGCATGCCAGGCTTATTACATGTACTGAAACCACTAGCTATGTTGTTTGTTTTCAAACAACAAAATACTCTTCAAAATCTAGGTAAATACTAGGCGGGTGAAAAAGTAATTGCGGTTTTCTACTGTGATTTTCCCACCACTATAACTAGGCTTAAGTAGATCATTGTGAACTTGAAACTATCATTATCTAAGCGTATATGAAAATAAGAAATGAGTTTTCTCATTTTTGTAGCACGAAAATTTGTGGTAAGACTTCATTGCCCGACTCATTCAGCTTTTGAAGTACTTATTGTGCGACGTGTGGGGCAACGCGTACTGGGGAGTTTGGCTCTAGCTGGCTTACCAATATCGGATTCGGTAAGACCATAACGCAGTCACTAGTATGGCTTTTAAAACTCTCTAATTTTTTTTTAAATAGAGAGTGACCACGGTATAGGCGACGTAGAATTTCTCTACGATATATTGTGTAGTTTTATGAGGTTCGGCTGCAATGATTGCTCTCATTATCTGTTTCGCATCCTTTAGCTGACTACTACGTCTTCAAAGATCGCTTCTTTATAAAACTTCTCAAGCCCACTTGTACGTCCGTTAGCAAGCCCTAAGCTAGAAACGTTGATATGGCAAAGCTGTCATACAACCCATTTCGAATTAGAAGATCGTTCAAAGAGCTTTTCTAGAATCATTCCATAGTTAAAAATAAAGATAAACTAAGCAACTGATAACATATCAATGTAATAAACACAGTGGAATATTTCTATACTGAAATCATGTATAACATCACCACCTTTATTGAAGATATCGAACGAAAAATTTCAACAGTATGTAGACCGCAATTACTTTCTGACCAAGCTCATACGTTCTCAAGTGATGAGTTAAGGATCAGTTGGACAACTTATTTTCGCGCGACTCCTTGAACTTGAGCAAATTCAAATTCGTTTGGTTCGTTGTTTAGCTTTGCTTTTCACGAAGTGAAACAACTGCTTTACAGTCCACCCATAGTGGTTTTCTTATAAACACTTTGCTATACCTGTGTCTTTACAGATGTATGGAAAAAATGGTGAGTAATTTTCATACGATAGTTTCGCTTTCTTGCGTTGTCAGCTTTAGAAAATTATTCAATGGGAAGTAATTATATCCTAATTAGAAAATTTTTGGATAGAGTAGGAAAAGAGGACTGAACGAGTTTGGATCAAGACCAGTTGTTAATTTATCCACTACTGCTTTAACCTCAAATAACTTAAAGCTCCAAGAGTCTTTTTAAACAGCATAATTTATAGTAGTCGTGAAATTCTATTCAGATTTTTGTATCTTTTCGTCCCAGTATAATTATTTAGAAGCGGGAAAACGTACCGTAGTTCAATATTCTACTAGTTCTAGTAGACGAATGAGCACAAATGTCAAACAAAATCCAAGGAAACATCTACGCATACAGTAAAAGAGCTTCCAAAATAAACTCAATCGAGTCACTAGAAGAGTGTGCTTTACCAAACACTCTTCCAACTACGCAGCTTTGGAGGTAGAGGACAAACTTTTGGAATATTCTTGCAATTTGAAATGTTAGGAGCCCTTCCATTATCCCATTTAACAGAAGATCATTTGTTGTTTTTTTGGTTCATATAAATATTCTTCAAGTAAACAAAAATAATTGTCAGCCACAACAATTTACCACTGCCAATACTTTGTGTTCAGTGTTGACCGCAGGCGATACGATGACGGGTTCGACAGCCACAACAGCATTTGTTGGAGCATTTCGAGTCGTAAGAGTTGATGCTCCACATCCCATCTCATAGGTGAACGCGAATTTTGATATTTGAACTCTTTTGAAATTTCTAAATATCAGGAATTTTCTATTCTTGTTTTTATATCGATTGTAAAGTAATTAAACTACAAAACCATAAAATCGATAATTCGTGTGGAAACAAACTCAACAAATTGATCAATAAATAAAAAATGGATAAGTCAAATATTCATATTAGAAAAAATAATGACAAAGAACCATTAAGAGAAAAAAATCACATTAATATGCAAGACGTTATTAAGGGTAGTTCTAAGATCAAATTATTTAAGCAGCGTTGTACTCTGAGGAATAACTCTGAAAAATTTTCAACATGGAAAGTCTAATGAATTTTAGCTATGAAAAGATCACTTTTTATTGTTTATAAATTGTCTAAATAGCGTTAAAGAAGAGAAGAAAATGAAAATTATCCTCAGTAGAATGGAATAAGTAGGCAAACACTCATAATGGAGGGTGGAGGGTAGTGGAAAAAAATCAAAACGAGCTAAGTTTAGCACCTCAAAGTATAACTTGCTCTTATAAACAAATAAAAAGTATTTTCAGAGGACACTCTTAAGATAATTGAAAAATAGTAAATAGAGTTGGTAAATAGAAAATATTAAAGAAATAGTCACACTTTTGACTGAAAAAATGTGGAGTAAACAAGAACTGACTTAGAACTATTAAAAGCGTGAGAACAAAATTTTCTCCACCAACACTTATTTGAGTACAATTGCCTTATCGAGGAGCAAATGATGTCACTCCTCAATGGATTCGATCTACGCATATGAACTTCAATAAAGAAGAAGAGTGAAAAATGGAAAAGCTACATGATCCATGAAATTTGACGGCAACCTTATAATTTTATTCAAGCTCATTCTTTGCACAAGAATTTACAAGGCTTAGTTTTCTGATTTATGAAATAAATCTTTAGTAGAAAATATTCCATTATTCTATGATGAGAAACCACTCGAACGCGAAAATGCCAAAAGCTGTAGCAGTACGTTGTAGCACCGTGGTCGTGGATGTGTTTCATGTCGCGTGAAAAACATCTAAAACATCATTCTCTATTCAAATCATGCTGAATAGAACAGAATCCAGAAGAATTTCAATTAAATTTAGCTGAACGTAGTGAAAAATATCCTAGACGAATCAATTCTAATTATCGTGGTAAGAACGTGAGTTAATGAAGAAAAGCGGCGCGGCTTAGGTAAGCAGGTGTGAGAAGCCCTAACGCTACAAAATGACGTCATCGTCTCAGAATAGGTGGAGCCGTTTTGTCACTCGATATGACTTCCTTTCAGGTACCTTTTTGAATGTATTTTTATGTTTTTCTTCAGAATTAGAAGTAAAAATAGTGTTAAGATCTGAATGTAGATATCTATGAGGCAACAAAAAATACTGATAAACTTCAGTAGAACTACTGCATAACTACTTCTCCATTATATGATGAAAATCTATTGCTGATATCGTTGATATCGTTTGTTTTCAATCAACTATCTAGCTCATTATTTACCTCAACACGACTACATAATGTATTCCTCAATAAAACGGGCGGTAATTCATCTTTATTGGACAAATGATTTCATTTATTAATGACGTCATTTAATATTGTTAAATTACGGTATCAAATAGTTACGTTACTATCATAAATTTTGTGTTTTGCTGTAGTGAAGGTAAGATGACGGGACATTTTTGAAACTAGTCGAAATCGAAAATGGAAGAAATGTCAAACTGATGAGGATTTCATGAGAAACCGTGGGGCATAATGTAAAAGTAGATCAAAAACTGTGCTCTTCTTCAAAGCTGTAAAAAAATCCTAACGATGGTATAAGAAATAAAAGACAATTCATGGTGGTATTAATTGAATCGGTGTCAACAATAATTCTCTTACGTTCTTGTAACTACTAACATTCAAAATGAAATGGTCCCTTAATAGAGCAAAAAAGAAAAATCTTAAAATAATCTAAGCTGAAGTTTTTATGTCACAAATCAATCTTGAGGTAATTTTGTGACTTTTCAAGTCCGAAAAGATGAAGATTTCTTGAGCTCATTTTTATAAATCTTTTCAGATATTCGATCTGTTGTTAGAGGCGGACCTCATCTGGTAGAGTATGTAGCTGTATACGGTATGAACCACTAATCAATATCTGAGTTTTTAGTGTCTATCACATTTAAATCTTTCTGAAATGGATAACAGTCTGAGTCAAATACGCTTCTGCTAGAAAACTTAATCGTTTTACATTTTCAATTAATTTGATAATAATATTTATAAGTTCTTCAATGATGCTTATATTGAACTGAACTGAACTTGGTCACTTTAGTTTTTTTTCCCCACTCTTTGACCTACATCAATAATCAGACACACTGCTGTATGTATGACAGATCAAGAAAGAATAAAATTATAGTGATACAGTTTTTTTAATACTATAATTGCATTTTATATTGATGTATCGATCTTATATTTACACTGATTCTTGAAAGTTCTTACTGTTCTCACCCTTTATTATGGTCTGTGTTTGAAATTCCTACAATGTAATTTGAAAAATTTTAAAATGCAATTTTTATAGTTTTCTTTCTATACGATAAGGATACGAGGAGGTCCTGACACGAACTGTGTATGAACGATAATCGATGAAGACAAGTCGTAGTCATCAAATGTGCCACAACAACACCATCAACTCGATGGTCAGACCTCTTCACGGTTCAACGAAAGACTACGATGTGTCAAAAGCCACGACCCATAACTGAAGGAATATATTGGCCTACACTTGTGCCTGATAAGGAGTAACGGAAATTTTACTGGTGCTTACTCAACTCCGTCGATGTCAGAAGAAGACCGGATTGTGTGGTGAAAACTAATGTTAGAGTTAGAACATGAAAAATTATTTATAGTGTAACTAGAAAACCGTTTAACAATTTTATTACCAAAATGAATTTGTAAGACGACAACGACAATCTGGAGGCACCAGCAAGTTCGACATTGACGTCAAGATTCTGTTTCACACGTTGATCATTGTGAGCAAAAGTAATAATAATCTTATCTCTTCAACTTATAAGATTTATTCCTTGCTACGTTGAATACGTTGATTGTTCTTCTTTTTCTGAATAAGCGAGAAAGAATGAAAAAATAGAAATGGTAGAGGGAAGGGCGTGCCGACGCCGCCGACGTCGACAACGATGACGGAAGTCGATACGACGCGATATTTAAAACCGAATCTGTATTGCTGTCAGTTGATGACTACAAATCCATGTCGTTATCCGTGTGCGTGACATTCAAATTGCATATGTGTTTTTTTTCTCTCTCTCAAATGTAAAATTGAAATATACTAGTAACAACGCGAAAATATGAGGAAGAACAAAAAAAAATACATCTATTCAAAGGACTGATCTTTCTATAACGCGCTTATTTGGTGAATTATGCAAATTTTTAAGTCAAATGCTAGGAAGGAGCCTGAGTGATTTTATACCGAGCAACACTCCTTCATTGAAGAGTATGTAACATGTTTTTTTTTGTATTTATTTCATTCTTCCACATCAAGCACTACAACGCACTTTTAGTGTATGTACTAGATTATATTACGTCATTCTAATCGACAAACAGCAAATCACTTTTGAATATTCATGGAATTTATAAACATGAGTCAAAAAACACATCCGTGAAAATTATAGATGTTACTTATTTGACATTTTTTTACCGAACGGTCTAAATATTTTTTACCAAAACTCTTGATTTCTTGTTTGCCTGTTGCCGGATACGCCTACGCATTCGTGTTTAACGTTAAAACGTGGTGGAGTTGAGTGAGAGCATTGTCTTTACATTGAATTGAGTTGACCACTTTCTACCAAGTTATTGCTTGTTATCTTTCCAGATTTTTGCGATGCCATTTCACTGGCTTCGGAAGAGTAGACAAATAGATAGTGAATGGTAGACCTCAGCATGGTCACGAACTTGATTTGGGTCTGCATATCGCTGTAGCCATTCGGCCGCCGCTCCACGCGCTCCCTTATCACCATCGAATCACTCCACCTCAATCATGGGGGAGCAGTGGTTTAGTGGTAGAGGTGCCGCAGTAACACGCCGGCTCGAATCAGTTCGCGGCCGCCCCCAGGCCTATCAAGCCCTCCATCCCTCCAAGGTCGGTAAATTGGTACCTGAGAAATCTGCGTAGGATAACTAGTACTGATTTGGTGAAGTGTGGTCAACTCAAGTCACTGTATAGATTAGGCACGCATTCATGCACCTCCACGATATTACGTTGAAAACGAATGCGTTGACGCATCCCGTCACAAGGGATTGAGCAACGCCAACAACTATCTTATTATCTTATCTACCTCGATCATTATACTAATTACAACGGTTGACCATATTGGTGTGGTTCTCTATTCAAAGTTATCTTTCTGATTCATTGAAATTTTTATAAAAATCTCATCATTATTTTCTAAACCTTTCTATATTTTCTTAACTGCACTAATGAAGTAATACATAAAATTCATCATTAACGTATATGCAGTTTTTGAATAAACTAAACTATTGCCTGTTATATTATATGGCTAATTAGATTGTGAAAGTCGTGAAATGGTTGGCCCTATTTACTCACATTTACCTCGATCTGGATTAATCTTACAAAAACAATATTCTACACGGAATTTCGCCAGACTCTTCAGATGGTTTTTTTTTTGAAACCTGTTTGTCTACTTTGCTTTATCGTTTGATGGACAAACTAACACGATCCACAATGAATCGATACAAGCTGAGCTGGTCCACGTCTTCAGTTTGAATAGCAATAGTGATTTGAGGAGCGAGGAATCGAACAGTGCGCGTCACCTCACTTTCACTCAACAGCTGAATCAATTCGAGATTTCATTTGTATTTGTTATTTACACGTTAATTTTTGAACTACTCAATTCATTTGCTTAGAGGTATTCGAATTTATTCCATATATTTGTTCTAATTACACGTTTAAGTACACCTTTTCATTTTTATTTATGATGTATCATGCCATTTTTAGTGCTATTCAAATTGACTTTTATATTCGAAAGCGTTAACGATTAAAGCCGATCTGTTCTTTGAGTTTGTTTCTTTGATTTTTCACTCATGAGGAAACGAATGTACTAAATCAGTTGTTAGCTCTTACACTTTACCTAAATGAATAGCTATTTTTTCACCTCCACCATATTGAACTCTTTATTTGTCGATGAGAAACAATGAAAAATTCAAGATTTTCTCTCTTCATAGCTCTTTATTAAGCTCCGATAACGACAATCGACACGCCCCGTATTTCGGATGGCATTTCATCGGCGGGAATTTGAAACCAGGTTTTTGTGCTCTGAATTAGCAAACACTTCAAATTGTTTATATGAGAATTATGATTGTATATTTCCATATAAACAAATTCACGGTTCTTTATGATTTTTCCCGCACCCTAACCAATTCGCATTAAAAAGCATCACTAAATATTTTTTTGACATGTAAATAAAAAATAGAAGCATGGAAAAGAAGAAGATTTAAAGAAACGAGCAGAAGTAATATGAGAAAATTTTCTCTCTTAAATGTTCAAATGAGGGAAAGAAAATTGTAAAAACCCTTACACGCACACAAATCACGTTTATCTAATGACCATAGATCGAGCGTCCTCATAATTCGATGAGGTATTTGATATGTCATGGATATAAATCTGAGTATGGATAATTATTTATATTTTGTCGTATACGCATTTAAAACTGTTTCTTTCAATAAAGCTGAGGGACAAATAGAACAAACATAGAAAGATAGTCACAGATTCTCTTTCGTTTGAATGATTGTATTAAACTGATAGCGAGTCCCGAAGCGGCATTCCTCTTATACGGTGATTTAGTAGACACCACATCCTACAGATAAGTTTGAGAGCAAAAAGAAATGGAAGGAAACAGGCTAGATTACGGTAGATGAGCAAAACATTGTGAACGACATCGCTCAGTCATCTGAATACCGTTCACTTTACCAATTCATCGAATACAATGAGTTTGACAATGATCTTAGGTGTAGAAAAAAAAACCATAGGTGTAGTACCGGAGCTATTTTGAATACTCACTCAGCTCTTAATGAATGTGACTCTCGCCTTTTCACAAATTTAACGAAACTCTTTTCTTTTCAATAAATATTGGATGATGTTGTTTTCTTTCAAATAACAAGGCTAAAACAGTTGACTGAATTAAAATTTAGTACTAAGTATTTTCCATGATTTTCATATAATGAGAAGGAGTGTCTGAAGAGGAAAGATGAAATGATATTCATGAGTAATAGAAAAAACTCGTGCCAAATTCTACTGGACGTACATATTTCCTCTCACTAACATTCTACTCCTCCACACAATTTTGTCTGTTTATTAATAATTTAACTCATTGCAACCTCTATTTCCTCCATAACATTCGACAAGCTGAATAGCTTACAACTCTTCTAACTATACCTTCTACAATTAATTATTGATGGCCATGGTCCAATACACTCCGGAGTATAGCTTAATAGTTAATGTTCATAAGGCATATTGGTGGACAGATAATATTCTGCTCATCGCAATGTCATTCACAGTGAGAGCTCCGGCTTACCAGCACGCTTTCTCAAGCTGAAAAAATATTCCACATTTCCATATCTGAATGACAGCTTAGCCAGTTATACAGGCATAGTTTTCATGAGAAATCGGGTCACAAAGTGGTAATGTTTTTCTAATGCATGGAGAAGCTTGTGATGAAAATGTGCGAACATTCCAGCATTGAGGGTCTGGATTCCAGAAAATGAAGCTCTCAACTGCAGCATCTATCAGGAGGAGCAAAATACTCTAATCCAAGGCTTTTTAGTGTCCTAGTGATACTCCATTGTATGCTGTAGAAATATATTTTTAATTAGGCGAGCTATAGCTATTATAGCTACAAAAGCTATGAGATAGTTTCTGCAAAGTAGTTACAGATTTGAATATGAACGAAAACAAATTTAATTCAAAAAGTATACAATATTATGCGGCACGTCTTTTACCCTCATTGTGTTAAACCTCATTCTATTATTGGGCTTACGGGTCCCAGAGATTTTAATCCAAAGCATAGAGCGAAATTTTTTAAGTAAATTTTATTAAACACGGTAGTTTGAATGTATTAAATTAATCATGGAGAAGTGTGAGTTTATTGATTGAAATATCAAACCTCATGTAGGAGGTATGGGTGTGCTCGATATCCTTCATTATCCATAAATCATCCACGACTGATTCATTTTTTTCGATTGATATTTGTTCGACATGGATGTGAGTTGCATTGGCAACTGTCAGAATTGAATATCCGTAGTCATTAATCCTCAAAAAAATTATTTTTCTCTTCGAACTCATTTCAAATTTAAATTTTTTCCCATAAAGAACAAATACTTTTCGATGGTTGCACTTTGAGAAGAAAAAATTGTTCGGCAATAATTTCTAATTTATACGTTATTTTAATTTCATTTCATATTTTAATCGATTTCGCATTCATATTGGAATAAATTTTCATTACCTACATTGATTCACCATCGTTGTAGTTGAAAATAAAGTAATGATTTTAGCTGAGTGCACTTTTTTAAGTGTTACATATAACTCAATATGTAATCCAACCGGTTAAGCTACATCTTCTCAACAAATTACCTCATTAACTTAGTGGGCTTAAAACTGATTTTCTTGATAATCATGTTTCAATTGACATGCTTACATCAATCTTATCAAAGAGTGCATTCACTATACTGCTACTGTTTAGACAAGATAAGATTAGATAAGCTTTGGCGTTGATCAATCCTTTGTGGTGGGATGCGCCCACGCATTCATGTTCAACGTGATATCGTGGAGGTGGTTGAATTCGAGCTTGGTCTATACAGTAACTTAAGTTGTCCACTCTCCGGCACGACTGTGCTAGTTAATCTTACCCAGATTTCTATCGTACCAATTTAGCGACTTGGTAGGCTTGGAGCCGCTACGAACTGATTCGGATCTGCGTTTCACTGTAGCACCTTCATCACTGTACCACTGCGCCTCCCTACTATTTGGTAGATGAAAGAATTAGAGGAGCACATGCCAGAAGCGAAACAGGAATGTAGTGAGCATTTCACGAAAGACAGAATTGACGGTGGAAGAACGTGAAGTAAAGCACAATGTTATCCATGAAGTCGAAACGTTGTAATGAACAAATAGCTATTTTCTTGGACCTGCTCGTCGTTGACGTAAATAAATTGTATCCACTACTGATTAGAAGCAACCAACTACAGGATGGGTCTTCCTGGAAAGTCTTTATGAGGCAGGCAACTATTGGATGACAGGAAAACAACAAACGGAGGGATTACAATCTCCTACACAATACACAATACGTGAAGACGAACTAGCAATGTAATTAGCTTAGGTCTTTTTAACAACTTAATAGGAAAAGCACTTACACGTCGTGGGATTTTTTTTTAATCAGATTTCTAAATTCTCAAATATTTCAATGATTACGCAATTTTCATCGCACTACAATCACTAATTTAAATTGTATTGTAAAAATATTTTCACTCAATACTTCGTGATGAATTTTGAACTAACATTTTTTATCGATTTTGTATTGCTAATATAATTAAAAATTAGACAGCTTATTTTTGATCTTACACAGTGTTGTAGGAAAATTTTTTGATGAGAGTTTCAAAAAAAAATGCTTGGTTTAGAGATGAGGTAACATTGAGAACTTTTCATGAGATGCTTTAAACGATCTTCATATGTAATTTTGTTTTATTTTGCAATGATATTATATTGTTCATAGTTGTGCTGAGGTGGCCACAAAACTCGGAACCACAGGCGGGACTCGAACCCGCACTTATAGATATCCGGTCTGTCGTGCTGATCCATTACACTATCGAGGCCCTTGATCTGCGACCACTCAATGCTTCACTTATATCTTCACATGGAAAAAAATTCTTCTAGTAGAGGATGAAAGTGAATATGTCTGATGACGTAGTGTTCTTGAATAGTTCAACAAGGGAACGTTGTGATAGTTACCTCATTTACATTTATACAGATTTTAGATCAAAGCTTAGTGCATCTTAATCTTCTATGAGGATTTTTTATGGGTTGAGGTTATAAGAATCTTAAAATTACTGAAATGCTATCGAATATAAAAAAATTAGATCACAAAAAACCATAGGTAAATAAAAGATTCTGACATAGAAAATGCTCATAGTATTCATTCTACTGTAATAAAAGTCTACTGGTTATACTAGAAGCTTTGTAACTGTTGCGGAGTGTTGTGAGGAAAAAAAATCAATATTCACCACTTGATTATTTTTTGTTTTTTTACGAAAATTCTATAAACATAGTAAATATAGTATTGATTAAGCCTATACTTGACAATTTAGTCTATTTCGAAGCTAATTTTTCAAAAGAAAACAAGTAGAAAAAAAATGTATTAAGAAATATCAGATATGGAAAATTGTATTTTTTGGATATAGGATCTTCTTTTCAATTGATGTGTACAAATTTTGACTAGTCTTTCAGAATCGATTATTTTTATCGATTTTTATATGTTTAAAATTTCTTTGTGATCATTCAAAAAGTATGAACGAAGTCGTGTAGCGAAATTTTTCTTACCGAGCAGCACTGAATGGCCATGGTTTATCCGAGAATTTCGCGTATGGGGTATGACATCCCTGAAATATGAAGTTCATCTACGAATACCATTCAAGCACAGTTTCTCTGATGTCGATTCAATTTAATTTGGTTTCCTTTCCAACTCCTCGATACCTTAACATTCTACAAGAATCAAATATCCAAGCATATTACGTTTCATGTGATGAGTATAGTGTAGGCTTTTCTCAGGATGGTAACTCGTTTAAAATTTCATATACAATGTGATTGAGAACACCGGTTCGATGAGGTTCATGCACCATAATTGTAAGGAACCTCAAAAATCATTGCAGCGAGGATCCAGCATAGATTCACTGCACTGCTAAATACTATCGATTCAACAAATGGTATCAATTGCTTACTGATATCACTTGAGTGAGGTGAAATAGCAAAAAAATCAACATTTCAAACTCCACACAATTTAGTTAGAGACTGCAATGGTAAAAGTCATTTCATCCCGTTTGCTTACACACAGTCATCCACAGCATTACTTCAGAATATAACAAACTAAGAAAAACCAAACAAATGGGAAGAAAAACAACACGACAGTCTGGCCGAATTCCCTCCCTCTCCTCTTCTACTTTTTTTCTTTTTCTATCTAAAAATAAGTTATGCAATATTTCAGTCAGTTTTCAGTCCTGGAATCAGTTTTTGATGTAAAGTAATATCGCGGTATCCATGGATATTGGCGTTGGCATAATGTTACCAAGTGAGCACGTAGCAAAAAATCATCGGTTTGTCCTTTAATGAACTCTGTCTGTATTCAGTTCTGTTAAACTCTTAACTCTGTTCGACATGCAGCTAGAAATGGCACCGTATGAAGGAAATAACAATAATTTTCATGCTTTTTGATTTTCATATGATATATATATATAATATTGTAATTGGTTAATGTGAGAAGCTCCTCACAGTACTGACGATTTACTAAGACAGCTTCATCAAGGAGCTACTAGCAGTTCGTCTTCTATCGCACAACATGCAAAAAAGGTGTTTCATTACTGAAAATGCAATTCGCGAGCTCCGTGGACGCTGTAACTGATGGAACATTACTCCACCTGATTTCGTTTTCATAATTTGGAATAGCTCTCATGCCCTCTGTACGACGGTTTGAGTACCGACGAACCAATGAAATCTCGTCGTTTCTTTTCGTTTTTGTTGCGTGATGTGCTAAAGTTTTCAATCCAAAAGCAAAAAGAGAAAGCTATCGCTCCTTCTGCTATTGCAATTTTTTCTAGTTGATTTCATTACCTGAGTTACCATGTTAAAACGTCCATGTCAAAAACCAATCGTACTAAAAAAAGCTGAATACATTAGCATATTAACTGCGTAAATTAAATTATGATATGCTCGTTGAGGATGGGAAATTCCGTAATAGATTTTTCTAAATAATGAGGTTCAAGGGAGGCTAGCCATTCTTCTCCATGGCATTGTATTCAAATTGACTTATTCAAACAATAGAGTGATGCAAATTGTCTTGTTTTTTATTCTTTGAAGAAAAAGAAACGAAGTTGATAATTTGATAGATCGATGAGGATAAATGAGGTATCAACGTAAAGGAACATTCAAAAACACATGGTTGCATTTGATACAGGCCTATTAAGAATATGCTTAAAAATTGTTTTAGATTGTACTTCTTTCTTACGCAAATCCAAATTTGCTCAGAAATCAGTAATGCCCTCTATAAATTCACATGATTCCTCTTTACTAATTGATTCCAAACAGTAAGGAGACTGATTAAAATTTCACTAAAGAAGCTGAGAGGTGAAATAAGCTTTTCTGTGTAGGCAAGCATCATTAAAGTAATGTTGCCTTACATTCAACATTTATTAAGAAAATTCTCAGTCACCTTTCGATTTCTTCAGTCGTAGGACACGGTTTTTCAATCATTAAAAACTTTTAATATGAAGAAATGAAACTGCCAATATGAAAACTTTTTTCTCTATTCACATATGCATGTATACCTCAATATAACTCAATAAAAAACCGATTAAGCTTATCATATGAATAACCAAGTAATTAATGCCACTTAATCAGCCAATCCCCACACCTGACTATTTACAAAAAAATATTTCCGTCTAATACGAGATCTACTTCATGGCGATAAAATTTTTCAATCTTTTTGCATCTACTGTGAGCAGTACTACTGAAGTCATGAAGGACTTAACTACCTATTTCGTTTGTACAAATATTTGCAATGACTAGCTGAGGTTGCTTATTTCTTGTGCTTACAATCCCTTTGAATGGATTTATCCTCAATTTGAACGTTTCAAAGGGATTAAGAAGAGTTGTATATCTTCCTTTTAATTGTTTGGACGATTAGTTCTAAGATTCCAAAAATTGTGCATTCTTTACGTACTGAATCATATTTGAAGAAGAAATGAAGAGGTTAATCTAAAATCGCTGCAAGCCATAGTGCTACAAGCACTACAGTACCCTAAAAATGTGATTATAAATAATAGTGAAAGAAAAAACTTGCCGCTGATCCAGAAATAACATAAACGGGAGCGATTGGATTGTGGTAGGCGTCGGTCTAAAAGCCATATAAGATTTGTTTTCATAAATAATTAATGTATTTGCTTTATTATATATGTCTTCGATGCAAAAATTTTGTTATATGATGTGCTTTTTAGAGAGAGGATGAGGAGAAAATCTGCTAGATGAATTTCATCATTTTCTCTCTCTTGATTGGTCATCATTCCAATTGTTATGGTGTTCAACCACTAGAAACTCGGCAAAAGTATTTCGTTGTGGTGAGAAAATACTCGAAACATTCAAATTCCACAATTAATCCGAAATATTCTCAAAGCTGTGATTTTTGGCATCATCAAGAAGCTTACGTTAAACGCAGCCAACGACACGATAATCTACAGTGCTACGATATTTCTTCTCCACTACAATAACTGAGGTTGAAAAACCCTCCGCTTAATCCTTCAAATGGTCAGCGAATTCAATGCCCATGCCGATTGCAGGTATCAGAATATCCACTGAGAGCTCGATATCAGAAAACGCTTCGGACTGCAGTATGAATGCTGATAGAAGTGACTCAGTTTATTTACATTCTAGGAACTGACTGTTTCTTTGTATGTTATTTTATAGAAAAGATAAAAACATAAAACAAAAGATTTAAGGAACTCAGCCAAGTTTCTTCCTGCATTATTAAGATTGATTTACGAATATCCCTAATCATATATTGTTTACATAGAACTGTTCGTAACAACAAAAGATTGAATACGGTGAAATTGTTCTAATGATCACCTCATTCCAGTACTGTCTGTCAGCAATAGGATAAAATCGTTCATATGAGTGTTCATGACCCCAGAATCCCATATCGATTCCATATTTGAGGTAGAGTGGTTCCAAACCTGGCATATTCAACCATCCACGTCGAATCTAGAAACAACATAACAATTGGTGAGTTATCCTTACTTAATCATGTGTATATGTTGTTTTTCAGTGAAGCTCACACAGTTTTCTACAACTATCTATTCATTGATGGTGACGTTCACATGACAACGTCTTCGCGCTTCTCAGAGTCGCTTTTTACATCAAATGAGTAACAGCTTGAACTCGTTGTCTTAGTAGGTTCTATAGTTCGACGACGACTCTTTCCCTTGCTATTAATTCGAAATTCGCAATGGATGAAGCTTGAGACTTGATGAGTTTGAAGCTTCTTCTAGTAGTAGTATATTTTATGGTTTGCTGTGTTATATCAAAATAATTCTTTTCATTTCTGTAATTAAGTAAGCTTTTTGCTAATAATTGGATAAATCGACTCACGCTAATTAAACTAATTTAAAATAATTTTAAATCAACAACATGAAATTGAATAGAGTGTTTCAACACTCATACAGTACTACTAACCAATCGATTCTCAAATATTTGACATTCTCCAGAATTTATATTGCTACAGTAGAACGGACGGTGTTGAAACGTTATAATCCAAGGCGTTTTCGATCGATTCACATTTGCTGACTGAAAATTAAAATGAATTTTTACAAAAATTGGTAATAAAACTATTAATTGAAATCGCCTAATTTCGTTCCCATTTTCTCAGTAAACTAAATTATGAGTCTATATAACTCAAAAAACCGTACCGTATAGTAGTGCATTTCAGAAAGCTAAATAGATCCTTTATCAGTATTATCAATATCATTTTTATACATAGCACCTTGAGATCTTTTGTTAACCATTCATACTGAGTCAACACTGGTTTCGTTCCATACAAATAGTAGTAGCCGTAGTATTCAGAACTGACGCCAACCCAGTGAACGGGACCGAGATCAAAACTGAAACGCTTTGAGGAAATATCGTATCGTATTCGTTTCCTGTCATAAATCATGTAAGTGGTAACGAAAACGTGAAATTTTCTGTGACTGCCGGAAAAAAAGATAGAACCTCAAATAAGCAACACAAAAACTCATGGTGTGAGGTCAATCAAATTAATATAGATGAGTAGGATATAGAAAAAAAACTAAACTTTTCGTATATCTTTAGCGGACTAGGAGTGCGATGTACGACATGAGTAATGGAACACAGAAAAATATATAAGTTTTGCTTAGACATCTTAAAGAAGTCAATAATCACTTGATGTACTCCAAAATACGAATTCATCTCTTTAATTTCAATTCTTCCGACACTTTTTAACACAAATTAGAATGAGTGAAAGTTGATATTTGAACCTCATGGAGGATTTCACCTAAACATCACACTGAATCGATGTTTTCATATGACTGGTCGTAAAATTATTACGCTCGGCGTGGTAGTTAAGAGCTTCGAAATACATCTGTTCCACCATATCTTTAAAAGTGGGCGACGGAATCGGAGCAAAGTTGAGCTGAGCTGGTCATCAAATAAGAAAAGCTAGCGGCAGATGAACAACGTATATCTCGTTGATCACCTCGTTGGTGGCTTAGGTGAAGAAGATAAATCAGCACTTACATATAAAAACACTACGACAAACGAAGAGTGCAGAAGAAATAATCAAAGGAAAAATTGTTCAGATCCGCATGCGCGAAGACAAGCGATCAAAGTATCAAGTAGTGTAAGGATAATAATAGCAGTAGGTGAAATGATAGATGATATCAAAAAAAAAATGACTAATAATTCGATGAGGAAATTTCAATGAGTGCAAAACACTACATCACTCCTTTACCTATAAAATTGATTATCATCAAAGCCGTTATCGGGCATCCAAAATCGTTCGCGATAATCAGTAAAGTTCACTCCATCTTCTTCGTGATTACCAGCAATAACAAGGTAAGGAATCTGTAAAGATTCATTAGTGGCTTTGAATTTGTTTATTTTTTCCATCTACTAATAAAATGCTTCGTGATTATAATAATAAGTCTTTATTATGAGGTAAGATGAGGTAAAAAATGTACAATACTTTGGCCTCGATCTATTTATCTGAAATTGATCAGGTAAACGTCTTTAACGTGATTTCGTAGAAGTGAACGTATAAATGTGAGCCTTTTCTACATAGAAGCTTGAGCACATTAATTTTTGAGGAAGTGCTACTTATCTGGCCATATCATTCATCTATCACTCTGAGCTCAGATCTATAACGTGATTTGAGGCACACGTGAACCGCATTCTACGAAATACTGTAACACACGCTACCAACGGATTACAAACCTCAATGAATCTTAACAAATCTGAAGTATGATTGTATTACCTTTGATATGAGTGGTTCAAGTTGATTCATATAGTTATCACCTGTGGATCCATTATCTGTATGTAGATCATAGGCTATATCTCCTAGAAAAACATAACTCTTACTGTATAACTTTTATATTCAACACCATTCAGGCTATTACAAGTCTGTTCAAGATGTTCAAACAATTTTCCGATTGAAAAAAATTCTCGCTGTAAAATTTGTTCTAATTTTGTTCATTACTAAATCAATATACCAATATACAAATTTTTTTATAGGCACATTTTTGTTGAGCTTTGAATGAATTGCTCTGTGAGAAAAAATTTCAATGTTTGGAAGTGCTTTTTTATTATCTTTCAGATAAATAATAAATACAAGAAGATAAAAAGATAAGACTAAAGGTAAAGGTTAGATGGCGTAGTACTAAGATCGGATATGGTAGCAGTAGGGATCACAGTAGTCGGCTGAGCTGTAAAGCTTCATCAGCCGACACAGAATGACTCGATAGAATTGCAATCGTGGACTGCTTTGCATTAGGAGCGGTGCTGCCACACAGGACTTGTGATTTGACAAAAGCGATTAATGAATCATCAAAATGAATAGCTCTATGTAAAATAAAATTTAAATAGCAAAATTTATGTACTATATATATATTTAAATTAATTGCAAAATAAATACTTACCAAGATGAACAATAAAATCAAATTTTCCAGCTAAACCGCTTTTGATTATACTTTCTGTTGAGTTTCCATGAAAGTAACCAAGATCGCCAAAAATACAAACCTAAATAGTGGATATTTTTGAAAATTTTTTGACTCTGATTAGATATGATAAGGTAAGCTGATCAGTCGCTCATGGCGCGATGCACCTAGGCATTCGCGTTTTTTTTTTTCGCGGGCGCGAACTGATCCGGACCTGCGGAACACTGTGGCACCTCCACCACTACGTCCTCTGTACCCCCGATCATTCTAGAAGAGTGCAAATAAATTTTTGTGTTTGTTGAAATTTAAAATGTACTGCAAACATATCTTGGTCGTAATCTTGTCAAGTACTTCTCGAGATTGGTACATAGTGTTTTATTGAAGGCACAATGCAACACAACTACAGACCAACGTTTCGGCTATATTGCCTTCTTCAGAGCTTTGAAGGTCCATATGAATTATACGATCCATTCAATCAAGCAGTGCCGTATTCCTCAGAAGAACAAATTTTCCACTAAAGCTCAAACACCTCATCCCAGAAGCCTTTAGCCTTCTTAAAAATGTGGTGTGTGCTTTCAAAAACACTAGCGCGATTGTTTCTGCTTCTTATGCAAAATAAATCGACCTTGTTATACTTTACAGCCCTATGTGTTCCTAGAATGATGTTAATCTTGGGTTTTATTATTTCATCTAAGTGCTCTTTTATTCTAATGCATAGGAGTCGTCCGTTTTGCCAGTATTTTCTGCATGAAATCAGGTATACTGTAGTTGAACTCACTCATGCAATCATTGCTTTTATCACTACGAACTAAAGTGAGTGATATAATGTAAAAGCACATAATGCACTCTTTTGTCATACATAGACGGTCATACTGGTGATTATTTTTGCGAATTTGGAGGAATTCCTACAATTGCTAATAAATTCTCTATGAGCAGCTTATGGTATGCAAATTACACTACAATTCATAGATGGAAAAGAAATAATCACAAAATTGAGGTAATGGGAGATTTTATAGGAGTAAAAGAGCATCTCATATTCTAAATTGTTCTCACCCTATATGTTTCTGGATTTGCCGCCAACGTTTTAAAAGAGAACTGTCGAGTTCCGATTTGATAATCTGAATAATCACTACGTCTCATTGATCACCTATAATGTATCGTATGATATTTTGTTTTGCTATAATTCATGAAAACGAAACAGTAAGTTGTTGACGGCTGTAGGTTCCTCATTGAAGCTCGGTGAGAATAACGAACACTTGAGCCAGACTGCCATCTTTTCACTCCTTCGTCCGTAGCCGTCGAATTCAGATTCGTCCGATTCGTTCCAAATCTTACAATACTTCTATCTGTGAAAAAATATTCAATTGAAAAACGTTAAAAGCTTAAAAAATGTGAACAAATAGAACAGCAAGGACAAAACCTTAATGTGATTTCATTTGAGTCTATTTCCTAAGGCGCAGTGGCTCAGTGGTGGAGGTGCCGCAGTGACACGCCGCCCGATTCAGTTCGTGGCCGCCCCTCAGGCCTAGCAAGCCCGCTATCCCTCCGGGGTCGGTAAATTGGTACCAAAGGAGTCTGGGTGAGATAACTGGCACTGACTTGGTGAAGAGTGGTCAACTCAAGTCATTGTATAGACCAGGCACGCATTCAACCACCTCCACGATATCACGTTGAACATGAATGCGGGGGCGCATCCCACCACAAGGGATTGATCAACGCCAATAATTATCTAATTATTATTATAAATTAGAGAAACATTGAGTGATCACATGATAAGGATCTTTGTTGCAGGTAACAGACCGAACGGGAAATATGGGAGGTGCGAGTCGAGCCCTTACCGAAGCTCCAAGATTTGTGGCTAACTCCTAAACGTAGAATAGCAGTACCATATCATAATAACCTATTCCAGTCGATAGAGAGAAGGAATAAAAAAGAAATAAATTAATGGCGGTCACTTCAGAAAAAGCACACGTACGAAATAAAAATGCTGGAGTGATGTGACTTTGAAAAAATAGTTGCTTTATATGACACTTTAAAATCCAGAATTACAAAAATTGTACTAATAACTTAAATAGAAATTTGAACAGTACTTGGCAATGAATTCTTTTCATTCGTTACTCCTATGAGTTGCACTATTAGCTGCTCGTTCTCAATGATTTACCAACAGCAGCTTAGCGATTTAATCTTGAATCAAAATGAAATTTTTCTTTATTTTTCTTAATACTGCTTTTATTATTACATTCACATATGATAGTTGAATGAGATCAACATCGTCCTAAGCGTATGATGTTTTCCGGTTCATCCTTTATCGGCGATGAGATCATTGCTTTGGAACAAAAAAGAAATGTTAGTTTTGTAAATTTTCATTCAAATTGATCAATCTTGTTAGCATCAAATCAACAAATTTTTGTTATCAACGAAGTCAAACCAATGAAAATTCAAAAAATCTACCGTATTGAAATGTCGTCCATACGACTGACATCTGAGAATGATCGCCATGAAATGCTAAATGCACTTGTTCTGGCCATGCTGTAGTCGCTGAGGTAGTAGAGAGAATATAACAAATGAATGCGAAGCACCTCATTCCAAATATGGCTACTGTTGAGAAATCACGTAGACTCATTCAGAACTGAACTAAATAGCTTGTTTCCTGTATTTCGTTGGCCGTATTATGTTATCAGCAGGAGGGTGCATTGACAATCAAGCCATTACGTATCAAATTTATTGCAATCACACTCATGCGTGACGCGTATATGACCTTGTAAGATAAACAATTATGAATTTCATGGAAAAAGATGAAAAAAGTCATGTGATAAAAGAGATCATAAAATTGCTGTGATGCTTATAAATCTGATAATTTTTGTGGAGATGCGCCACACATTCATCTTTATAGTTGTCCTAGAATGACTTGAGAGAACGAGTCTGCTGCTTATTCAATGTGATGCTTACCTTCCCAGATTGTTCTGATTCCAATTCACCAAATCTTGGAGAATAAAAAGCTTCATTGGCCTGCCGCCAGACTCGCACTAGCGTGTATGGTGTCAATCCAGTGTACTACACTAGCCCTTCTTGCCACTGCCGTACGAGACCGACGATAATGAAATGATATTCTTCTTAGAAGAAAGAATACTTTTTTTTTGTCTCACAGATATCCTTTTGGTGCATCGTCATAACCGAGTCATTTGTGTATGTATATGATATTCTAATTTGTGAGTAACATTCTTAATACTTTCAATAACTTTGTTTGCATTAGCCTTTCAGATGGATTTGGTCAAATCTTTCTTTTCTAGAAAGTTTTTTGACAAAACATCTGCCACATCATATATTAAGTAACGGTCATCTATTGGTTATGCAACTAATATTCTACCATCTTCTGCAATTTCGAAATCACCATCTTCACTTCAAGACTTCATTTGCATTATCTTTGTTACTAAGCTCGCTGTGATTACCGTTATATGTCGACTAAATAATGCTGTGAGTTTACGATTGATGTGATATTATGAATCATATCGTCCGATTCTCTTGCAACTCACTTTCTCGTATTAATTCGTTAAATTTTATGATTAATCGAGTATGGTGTTTTATCGTACACCACACATTCTCTTTTCAAATACTCTGCTCCAATATAAATTACTACGCGTTGCAGCACTGTCGCGTGCAGCAACTCGATCTTATATGTCAATATATGGATTAGATAATCTGAGTAGATTTCTCGAAGATAGTCCTATGTTGTTATAATTACATAGTTTCGACAAAGCTTTGCGATGTGCTTTCTATATCTTTGAGTTATGTTTAGAAGCATCGTTTTGTTAATACTGGTGTGTAGTGACTTTTATTCGAAAATGTTCAAGATTTACTTTAGAACAGGTGAGATAAAACTGACTAGTTTACGTAGTTTGGCCGAATATCTGCTGCTGTGACTCAAGTGGTTAACCAAGCATATGTTGGAGGTTGGCTTTTTTTCAAAAACTATTGGTAGCGTTAGATATGGGTTATATTCTATTGAATAAATTACTTCCAATATTAGTTACTTGGTTTTGTGATTGGTGGCATATTTAGGCTCATAATTTGACTTAACGGTGAAGCCCCTCATTATATCCAAGAATTTCACAAACCTTTGCAGAAAAGTCCAGACTACGGAGCGATTGTCATTCGAGCTGCCGCTGGTGTAGTTATTTTTATTTCTCTATCTTTAATTCTACTAGTTGTTGGCAACATGATCTACACTTCACTTAGGGGTGGAGTTCAGTTTCGTGAGAGAGTGAGTTATTCTTTAGATAATAATTTGTGGTTATGTAATTTACATACGTCCAGTCATTTCGTTTTTCCTGACAAGTGCTTTGTGTATCTTAAATTCGACTTTTCTGCAAATTGGCTTTCAAGCGTTATTTTAATATCTATTATTTAATTGGTTTCTGTTTTAGAAGCAACGCTGAGCTCATTTCTGACGTGTTTCGAGAACACATTAATCATTTTTGTCAATGTGTCCACTGTCACAAAAACTGATGTTAGTCGTTTCTAATTAAATGATGCTGGTTGACAAGCGAGAGTGGGAGGTAGCATATGTTTCTTTAATGCATTTGTGATTGCAATTGTATTGATCGCTCCTTCTATATAAGCTAGGATTATAGTGTAGTTTTCACAATTACTTGACAAGGTTTGAGCTGTTGTACTATCCCATCCAACAGCGATTTGAGCCTATTCTTGTCTCATTATTTGATTTGCTTTTGAAACCTTGTTTATATGTTGTAGTTGTATTATGTGGCATTGGATTGGATTTTATTCACGAAAGTTTTGTGTTTCTGAAGAAATGATGGTTTGGTAAATTAGGAATTATATCATCATAGTCGAAAAATCATGCATAAATCAATAAAAGTCGCTTATGGTGTTTGTTTGACAAAGCAATTTAGTTTTGGTCACTGTTTTACAATGTAATTGGAGAAAAGCGCAGTGTGACATAGAATATAGAAGATACTCTTTATCCTATAGTAGATTTCCTCTATTCCGTCACATTTTTCGACTCCTCAATATGGCAAAGATCGTTTCTATCCTCTACCCGTCGCTTATAGCACACCGGCCTTTGAAAATAGCGTAGGAGTGTGCTATTGTGTAATCAACTCGTAGGAAAATTGCCAAGTAAGAGAGTGGGAAATTGACAAGAAATACAAAGTGATTTTGGGATCGGGAAGATATCATGTGTTGGATTCGTTTTAAGGAAGCAGAAAGCTAGCTAGCTGATTATAATCAAAAGCGTTTCAGATACAAAGCTGTCAATCCGGCGCATAACATGCATTCTTGTGGTGATGCAATGAATAATACAATGATTGCAGACACAAATGAACAATCTACGCACACTGGTAGGTTACTAAAGTTTTTTCTCAACGAAGTTTTTTTGTAATTGTCGGGTATTTTATTTGGTTTTTTCTTCTGATGATTGGTTTTCGTTTCCCATCTTTGCGCATTAATATCATCTGCAGCCCATTTACGTTACTTTAAAAACGTTCTTATCAGTTTCGAGTGAGAGGGATTTTATCATTTCAATTTTTTGTAATAGGACCTTACTCACTACACTGTTGCGTAGTTGTCGAAACAGTATAGTAGTATTCTTTGAAACTAAACTAGCCTTTGTTATCTGCCTTTCAGTCCTGCTTTCCATTTTTAGCTAGAATTCTCATGTAGTCTCTTATCATGTGGATATTTTTCATCCACGACATTTTTCAAATTACTGGTTAGAATAAAAGTTTGTGATTCGTGGGGATTTTCTTATGAATTTATATTTTTTTTTCATATCTATTGTGTTTTCAGTATGTATACTCTATACCATGTTGTTCGTAACACTTTGGAGTACTGGGAAAACTTATCTCATGCACTTAATTTGTAATTTGTACTCGATTTTATTAACGGTGCAAATCTTTATCGTTTGATTCAAACGGGATATAGCGTGACTATTTATAAACACAGTTAATGTGGTGAAAATAAGTAAACAGGAGTATCTATTGTGTAGCTTTCTTTTGTCCAAATAACAAATTTCTCACAATGGTATTGCCAACGTGTTCCAAATAATTGTTCAGTTTTAGGTAGTCGCACGGACATGTCGGTTGTTAACACTCATCAGTTTGTTATAGCGCAAAATATGTCTGGGCGTAGAAGGAACAGGTGTATATTCATATTTCATTGCGTGTTGCTGCTACATATTTGCTTAAAAAAACTGAAGAAATGTCGAATAGTTGAGGAAGTTGTTGATTGATCTCCGCAATGCATGATGTTGTTTAAGTCATTATGAATAATCTTTACTCTAGATTAGAGAAACTAATAACCTATGCTTTATTTTTGGCATTCACCGTTGTTATGAGTAAATGTCTAACAGAGGATTACTGAGCCTGAGCTCAATGATTCAATAAATCAGTATTTCGTTCTTCACCAGTTGCGTTGGTTTTACGAAATAGGGTTTTTTTTCCTCTTAGATTCTATCCAGATGACTACAAGTCAAATCGCTGCTTTAGTCAAATTATTTTTGTGAATTTATTGAATTTTTTTCGAAGTTCTGTAAAAGAGTTTATTTCGTAGTTTTAAACGATAGTTTAGGTCTTTCATCATCTTATATTTTCTGTCTACTATGATAGAAAATATATCAATGAATTTCATATAGCTCAGTGTATAACAAAACATTAGATCTCTTTTGGAAGTCAAATCCATCTCTTGAAAAACTACGATTTCGTGTGCCATAACCTATTGAACTACTGTAAGGCATATTCCGTCATCACTTAGTACATTGCCGGTTTCCTAGTGATGTATTTTTGAACTAATTTGCCAACTTTTTAGATATTAAATTTGGTTATCTTAGGTTCTGCTTCGAGATAGGCAAACCACTCTCGCTGTTTTTGAATTTTTAAGCATTTATTCACAATACTTTCACAGATTGACCAGGTTTATATTTCAGACGACGGGGCACTCCGTTTTGTCATTGCTTTTCACCCCATGCGAGTGAGTCTGACACTGATGAGGAGAGCACTTTGGAGCGTATTGGAAGAAATTGGAGCAGTTCAATTGATGAAATGATTCGTCAACGTCTTGCTATTGCCGTTCCATCTTCCAGTCAATCTGCTGGTCCTATGACTTTGCAACAACCATGTACGGCCTATTTTTTTATAAGAACGGTGGCTTTTAAAGATATGAAATGATAATTATACTCAAAATATTATTTCGTCGTATGTCTTGCTATTCTCTGCAGTCCCGCTAGATAAAAGCGCCCCGCCTGTTCATCGAATTGTGGAATACTCTCATCATTTTGTCCCAGATATTGACAAAATTTTGAACTCTAGCTACTATTGGGGTGTGATGGATCGATTTCAAGCTGAACAACTATTAGAAGGAAAGGACGAAGGTGAGCAATCAATAACATGTAGAGTAAATTATGAGGGAGTCGACTTTCGTAATTAAGGAACATTTCTCTTACGTGATAGCGCTCAAAGTGAATATTTGTTCTCGGTATCCTTTCGCCGATATCAGCGTACTCTACATGCCAGGATAGAACAGGTCAGTCTTTTCGATTTTTAATGATGGGTTTCCACAAATATTGAAGTGAACTTATGTTTTTTTACCAGGAGTGTTGGTTTTTGATTTATTAGGTATATCATTATGGAATTCAGGGAAATCATCGGTTCAGCTTCGATATTCATGATCAATCTGTATATTCTGCGCCAAATGTAACAGCATTGATAGAAAAGTATAAAGATCCTGCGAGGTTATAATCAAAATTTTTGACTGTTTATTTGTCTTTTTTTACGATGTGCTTGTATAGGTGTTTGTTTTTCGAGCCGCAGCTAACTCATCCGCTCCATCGCAAACATGTATTTTCTCTTAAGGTAAATATACTTGTCCCAACATTTCAGCTTGTATCTATGAAATACATACTCAAAATCTGTATTATGTTTTTACAATAGTGTAGCAATATTAACAAGGTTTTCCTTTTTATGGGCGACTGGATTATTCTATATTAGTTCATTCTGTATTAAAAAAACGCCCATGTAGCATCTTACAATGCTAAAGGTAAACACTATCTCCTAATTGGTTAAAAAAATGATTGCCTAGATTTTTTATATCTGATACTGTTTCAGGAACTTTGTAGATCCGTCATAATTAGCCATACGACGTATACCGGACTAGCTTCATTGGGCCTACCCATAAAGCTGAAGCAATATCTCAGGGAATATCATTATACGATGCCTGTTAGGACTGTAACGTTCACGGAATAGTCAATAAATGACGACTTTACTTAGGTTTTCGTCTCATCATCGTTATAGTTGTGTTTTTCGAATGTCGCTAGTTATAAATTCCTTCGAAAATTGTACATATTTGTTCCTTAAATGTACCACTTGTTTGGTTATTTTTTTTTACTGTGTACCTTGTACGGATTCTTACAATTTCAACTTGCATGCCGTCAGACATCTTTTTAGTTGTATAGCTTATAGACTTTTTGCTAGTTCCTCACATTCGTTGGGCATGGTTTCTGGTGCAATTGTGACTTTATAAAGGACGATAAATCAATCTTAAATAACTTAAATTCCCTTATTGTATACAAGCCAGGAAAGTTGTTGAATAACAGAAAGTATTTCAAAATCCCTTTTAAGAGGTTTCTAATTCGTTTTAAGCCGATATAGAAGGGTAGGCCCTTCTTTCTTGTCATTTTTTGATTTCATTTCAAATAGTAGTGTGTAAGAGTTAGCACTATGGGATCCGTGTACGATATGGGTACAGTTTTCTGTTGAGGGCAACGGAAAGATGCACCATTCAGTTCTATTTCAGAGCATAAAGCCTAGATCGGATTATTTTGTCCTCATCCGACCAACTGAAAATATAAATGTATCCAGAAAACGGTAGAGTAATTCGGCGAGTTTCGATGAGTCGTCAAAGCAGATTTCTGATTACTATATTCCGAGCCCTATCCGCATTGTGTCGTTGTTATTCGGGCTTCGTGTTAGTCTGTCAATAATATACGAACGAAAAACTAGTCACCACTCATTTGATTGTAGCATGACAAAGTTGGAATGGAATCAAATGATTAACCGTTGAAGTTAATTTCTTAGCCCTGTGCACGTCATAATATTTTTTGCTTAAAGGTTAAGTAAATTACATTTCGAGAAAAAATTTCACAATCAATATTTATGCAAAGCAGTTGCTTCTATTAGTTTTTTTCTCCTACGAATATTCTCCGCGGTGTTTGTTTTCTCTGTATATGTTAATATCGCTGGAACAAATTCCGTGACCGTGTATTTGCTATTGGTTGCAGAAGCAGTTGGTATCCTTTGTCCATCTACCGCCATCAGTTCTCATTATATAGGAATTCACGCCTTTGCTGCTTATTCTTCGGGAACGTGAACATGTGTTTCGAGGTTTTATACATTATGATCTCTCTTTAGGGAGCGAAGTGTGGAAGGTGGCGTGGTGACACGTCAGCTCGCTTCCCAGCCTTACCAAACCCGCCATCCCTTTCGGGTCGGTAAATTGCTACCAGAGCGGTGAAGTGTGGTCAATTCAAGTCACGGTGTAGACCAGGCACGCTACGATATCACGTTGAACACGAATGTATTGGCGCCATAAGGGATTTATCAACGCTAAAGATTATATCTTATTATCTTAATCTGTATTTATCTTGTTTTTAATAATATTCAGTGAGACACGAACACGTTCGAGTGCTCTACGTGTACTATATAAATCCTCGACGATGTTGATGTATCAGTTCTGTGACTGTGTTCCTAAATGCTGGTGAATGCATGGATTCAAGAATAGTGTCACGTATTTTGTGGCATGCCAATTAGTCAGCAACTTTTTCAAGGAGGTTAAACAGAGCCAATGCAATTCATTTTTTTCTCATATTTCAACTTCAACATAGTTTTTCATGTTCATCAAATCTCCCCGGTATACGTAGAATTTCGCTATTCCATGATATCATCAATCGGTCTCAATTTGGCACTTTTCGACACGATTTTTCAATAGAACGGATTGTTTCTAGTTCATTCACAGTCCTATCCTTTTCATAATTCCTATAAATTCCTCATAATTCAGCGATTTTTTTCCCAAATTGTTTTATCTTCTCCCGTATTCTTCCAAAACAAAACGATATCATCTGTTAGAAAAAAAAACTGCTGAATTATGACGGATTTTCTAGAATTTGTGAAAAGGAAGCGTTGTTGTATCTTTTTTTAATTGCAAAAAAAAGGGCTCGTTCAAAATGCTCCATTTCCTTGTACAGTTTTAATATCAGTTGTCTGCTTCACGTATATAGAATGATTACACTTTACCGATTTGTTGTGATACCGAATGCATTGCCGAAGCTCTCGTTCTCCTACCACTCAATCCTCGTTCTTCACTTATATTTTTCTTATACTTGACTTCCATTAGTATTTGAATATAATCCGCTTAGGAACAGAATATTTTGCGAAATCCTTCTTGCTCTATATTTTCATTATTAATCGCGACGGAAAAGTCTTAGAGAAAAGCTTACAAAAGCACGCTTAGCAATAAAATTGGGCGGATGATTCTGAATATTCTTTTGTTCACCGTTCTTGTGTAAAATGACTTTTTTTTACTATCCCGATATTTTTCCGTTGTTACGTAAGAAATTCACGCGTAATAAGAATTAAATGCACGTGTAGATGTTAAGTTTTGTTAAGTGTAAGTCGGGAATCGCGATTTCTTTAATAAATAATTTCCATAAATTTACATATTTTAATCGTTCTCTATGGTTTTTCTCTCTCTATTAAAACGTTATTTCAATTCCTTCCTCTCTTTTTTTCTCCAAACTTATGAGGTTATTGCAGTTGTAATGGTGAAGAAAAAAGGAAAGAAGTTCAGACCAAATTTAAAACAAGTAGCTAGAAAGAGGAGGATATTAGAAAAGAAGAAGAAGAAATGCAGGAGTGCTATGTAAGCCAAGCTCTTCATATTTTTTTCTACAAAAAATAGTTTTATCGTATATAACTATTGTATTCTTTTTAAAAGATGTTTGTTTTTTTCCAGTAAAGTAATAAAGGAAAATTGGGAAGGAAATAAAACTCCACGAGAAAATCTGATGTCGATGGGCTTAGCCTTCAATGCAAATGAAGCTGTTCCAGTGAAACAACCACGTGTTGGTGCTTTATAGTTTTACGAGAATTAATGCGCTTTCAGCTTTTAACACAAATAAATTTCAGCGAGAAATAATTGATATGTTGCCTATTGAAGGCTTAGATTTGGAAGAAGCTCGAGTCTTAGGTACTGTTGCGGAACAACGGCTCAAAAAGCAAAAAAGAAAAAAGCTGCTCTTACAGCAGAAAAGGTACTTATTGTGCATTGGATATTGTAGGCTTTAAAATAACTAGCAAAAATAGTGTATCAATAATATGATAGTGAGTAAAAATTAATTGAACTATGCTTATTATATTGAGGAGTTCTCAGTTTGACTGTAGTTAATGCCGATACTGACTCAACAGATTGAACGAGCTGATGGTATATCCTAACATGAATTAGTGAAACGTTTAGTGGACACATAATAAGGACCTTGATAGTGCAATCTGTTGCACACCGGACCAGAATGCAGATTCGAATCACCCTGAGGCCCTGAATCTGGTGGCCACTTGAAAAACTCAGATTATCAGTATTACACCGTTATAATCCATCATAGATAATAGCAAAAAAAGTTGTGAAAGTATTCGTAAATTTAAGGCGCTAAAAGTGATCTCATGCCTCGAATCGGAAGTCGCTGAGGAGCAAAGTCTTAGAGACGCAAATGTAAGAACTGTTCGTCTACCTGATAGAGATGTCGAACTTCTCATATACTTAGCGGAAAGATACGGAGAGGATTATGAGGTTTGTACATTTTCAAGATATTATTTGGCAGACAGAATTTAATTTTTGACTGGTTATATTGATTTCTCTGTGATGAAATCGTTGGATTAGGTCAAAAGACGCATTCTCATTTATGGGGAAATATGGGAAATTTTGAAAATCTATGGGAAATATGGGAAAAGAAGAAAAGAAAAACTTTTTTTTGGTGGCGACCATCTTGTTTGCGACAAGTAAAGAAGAAACTGATGAATAGAGTGCCGTTGTGAAGATGGGACTGCGAATAGATAAGAAAAAGACTGTTTATGAGAAACCCATGGTGTAATAAAAATTAAGTCAAGATTTGTGGTTTCAAATTGAAGAAACCAAATCTTACGTTTATCATGGGCGATTTATGAATATGAAGAACGATATGAGAGACGAATTAAGTAAATGAAATAAACCCGCATGGGCTGCGTCGTTGCGACCTTAAAAAGTGGTCACTGATTTTCTCGGAAATATGTGCTCACTTTATTGACTCCGCAGTTACCCCAGCGCTCCACTACGCATCCGAAACTTGGGTTAATACTTCAGTCACGTCAGGAATTTCACGAGCTATTCAAAGGTCCTTTGAAAGGAGTCCACTTAAATATAGTCGGCAAACACAACAAGCCGCACTACGCAGTACGGACCTCCGAAAATTATCTGCAAGACCTAAAGGAATACGCATCAAAATTGAAACATAGATGGACTGGTCATATAATGACAAGAAAGGACGACAGTATGGCAAAAAGAACTGTGAAATAATTTCCAAGAAATTGCAAACGACCTCTAGGCGACCACCAAGATAGGCAGATGTGTTTGAGGCAGACGTCAGACAACTGTATTCATAACTGAAAATGATTTAAGTATCAGGAATTGGCAGCTCCAGTATCGCCATGTACGCATAAGATCACCACCACAGACGACAATCGCGCTAGAATGAAACGAATGGAAAATTGCTGGGGCCCGCACTGACTGCTTGCCGACGGGCTATCCAAGTAACCAAGTGAATAGTTGTTCATTTTGACGTTCTCTAATACGTTAAAATGTTGATCATGATGTAACATGAGAGGAGGGTTTTTATAGGCTTGTATGTTCAACAACAAATCCTATTTTTTATGCATATTAAATAAACGTTATATGGCTTTTTCCATTGAACCTGAGTAGGAATATTTTCTTTTCCTGTATCTTGTGAAAACTCATTTTGGACTCGAATCGCATCCACATTAGTCGATTTAGTTAATTTCTGTATTGATTTTTCATAGAGGTTTAATGATATTACTCTTTTTGCTGCCTATACCCATCAATAATTTTCTTATAAAGTCAGTCTGTGCAAAGATCAAGGAGATATTATGCTCACCTTCCAAACATGTAATTTCTTTCGATTAAATAATTGTAAGCATTCAGAATTTTCATACGTACGTAAAGCAATTTTGGAATATTGAAGTTTGCTGCCTACTATTTTTTTTCAGGCTATGGCTCGAGATCCGAAAAATCTTTTCCAGTACACACCGAAGAAAATATGTAGTCTAATGAAAATATATCGTACATCTGGATTTCACAAAGTAATTGAAGGAATGTGTTGAGTTGTGTTGTTACTTCCAGTATATCAACCTAATAATGTTATAGGATTTGGATGCATTTTTGTTAGTACTGTTTTTTTGTGTTGTTTGAAACGATCTTGTTTTCCTCTGTTATGTACTCAAGATGATTACTTTCACTTTAGTAAAATAATCTATGAGACAACTGTCTTCATATTGTTACTACTAGTTGTCACTCAGACTCAAAATAGACTATCCTACAAAACAATACTTCCAGCTGGTCAAAAGTTTCCGGAACACGGTCGGCTTTGCTTTGATATATGCATGAGTCACATATTCCGACATAGAACAATTCAAGCTATTTTCAAATGGTGCTCGACATATAGATGAGCCATTCGTGTGTTGGTAAGATAAACGCATAGTTATTGCTGTTGTTAAACACCTACCGTGTTGGAAATTTATGACAGACTTCAATTATGTACATAAGATTTATTCGTATAATTAGAAGAATATGCAACGTAATTCGTAATATTGTTTTACTTTACGATTGAGCTTAACGGACGAGACTCTCACATCATACCGGCTTTTTGAAGATTCTTTTGAATAATTGTGTCAATGACGCTCGATATTACTAATTGGACCTGAAAAAACGATCACACATTTCAATCGTCGTCTGTATTCATAGTTTTAGAAATGAAGTATCGTTAAAACATTTAACTTTTCTCACAATGATGAAGTGTGTTCAATTCAAGAATATCTGATATAATTATAATATCGATTTCTTAAGACGTAAGACGTTTTCACATATAGAAATATCAATGAGTAACAATTGGGAGCTTATTAAAAGTTAATCTGTACCTGATTTGTATCAGTTGCACATGTTTCATGCATATAAATCGTCTTCTTATCTGGATTCAGATTAAGTTCAGCGAATTTCAGTTTGATAAACGCAACAGCTTCATCGTAATTCTGACCACCTGTGTGAAAATATAAGTACCAACTGAATAGTATGTCGTTCCGTTCATAGCATACAAGTTAGGTCCAGAAAAACCTAAGCTAGTAAAGGAAAGAATATCAGTTATAAAACTAACTACCTCAATAGCGACTGAATCAATACTGCATTTATTGATTAAGTTTTTCTCGAGTTAAGGTTTTTCAAGTTTGACAATTTTTAAGATTTAAATTCTTAAAAATATGCCAATGATTTATACTGCGCACTGTCAGCTATCTCTTATTCTCCTTTACTTTACAAAAACTGCTTCATTTCAGCATATTTCAGAAGTAAGCTTTTGTTATGCGACGATTTCAAATGCTACTGGTTAGTTTTCCCTCTTTTGGTAATGAGTACACAACATAACTTCGAATTGTTTCTTATTCTAACGCGATATCAATTCATGGTGGTGATCTGCTCTGAATATGGTTAAGTACACAAAGTATAATCTAGTCCTGAACAACTGTCCGTTTGCGAGTGAGAAGATTGACGTTTGGTACGAATGCATTCTCCCATTGATTAGTAAGTCATCTAAAAGAACGCTAGTGTTTTTCAACACTTCAATCCATAAAGCTGTTGTTCTCATCATGTTAGTTTATTTCTGTCTCGCTATGTTTAAACCCTTTCCATCCTAATAATAGTATATGCTTCCAAAATATAAATCCCACATCTAAGAGTGACTTTGTGAGTTTCTGTCATACATAGCAAAAACTCTGACCGCTCTCTGCATTACGCGCAAATTTCATGACACAGTCGAAATATTAGTCCACCACTGCGGTATAACAGAGTACCCATGAGGAATGCTGAACCGACACTGTGAGCGCAGTCCTGTGGCTGTTAATTAGTCAGTGGCCTCATTGAGAAAGCCGAATACGGCTCATGCTACACCCTTCTGTCTAATCGCTTCGCCATGTTATTTCCTATGTTCATAGAACGTTCAAGATACATAGTAGAAACGGTCTCCACAATTCAACTCTGTTTGTTCTTCATTGCGATATAAATTTATAAATTAAATCTCCGTCTTATTTATTCTTAGATCAACTGTTTCTTTTTCGATTACATTAGTATATTGAGCATTACCTCTGCTTCGCTGGTAAGCTAAAATAATATAAGCTATGCCGTTGATCAATTTCTGGGTGTGCCTATGCAAGTGTTTAAGGTGATATAGTGGAGGTGACTAAATGCAATCCTGATCTATTTATTGATTTGAGTTAATTATATTCTATTGAATAATTGTTGCTTATTATTTGTAAATTTCTCTCCTACTAACTTACCAGGGACGAATGGTGGTTTTTAAGCACTTATAGCGGCTGTGGCCTTATGTACGCCGAGGAGAATTTGCGTATTACTGTGGCATCTTTCAGTACTGTGCTCTCAATTACCTCAAGTAAATGTGTTCATAAGTCACTGCAGTGCGGCAGTAAACGGCTTGAACGATACGGCTCCTATCAGCTCGAGAAACTTCTATCCTATAGAAGGAAATGAAAACAATACTTATGTTCGATAGCAATCAGCTGGTGTTTATATGTAGAAAGCGTACACATGTTATTTGACGATATCTGAGGGGTGACATGGGCTTCGACGCTGTTAAATACCTTAACGTAGTCGATAAAGGCTAGGACAAGCGGCATATAGTGCTCCCGACAGACTTCGATAGCCTTGGACACGGTCTAGATGTTATCCATATACCAAAAGATTTCTTTTAATCCAGCTTATTCATTAGTTGTGCCTTATCTTCTATTTTCGAACAACTTCTTAATTATGATTAAGATGATTGGTAAAGTTTCTCCATGATGAACTTCCACTCTCCATGAGGTTTTGGCACAAATTTTACGTCTACGAAAAGTGTAGCAATTGTTGCTACTACCCATCCATTCATGAAATATAAACTACACCTCAATATAATGATAATCATACATATCATTCATAACATTCTGATAACATGAAGGTGTAAAAGGGCTTTTGCCCTTCATCATTACTCTTCTTCTGATTACACTTTTTAGCATTTTGATTCTTCTGCTCCCTCTTCTTCTACTGCTTCTTTCACTTCTCCTACTTATTGTTGGAGTTATTGTGCGACATTCTATTATAATCATCACACTTCTGCTTTTCCACCGACTATACCTCTCTTCACTCACTCTCACTCACTCTCACTTTCTTTCACATACGCTTTTCTATTCGTATCGCCATCGATACGATATTTTCTATTCTTTTTCTATTTTATAATAAAAGTTTATTATCCAAGTTCGAAGCACATCACCCAACTTTGGGATAAACCATACGGCTATCGAACCTGAGCAAACATAACAAGCAGCCTGAATCTTTGCACGAAGTAGGCCGTGATCAGATTGGATATTTGGCTTTTATGAAGTGTCATAGAAATATCGTTCTTTTGTTTTTGAGAATATCATTGATCTCCGAATGAATCGCTCCGCGAAAAGACTTTATGTCTGTAGGCTATTTTCATTCTTATCAAAAAAAAAATGAATTTCCCTATGAAAGTGATGTGCTGCCGACAGAAGTAGTACTTACCGTTTACCAATCTCTATTCGTTTCTTCATTGAAGACAGACACCAATGTGAATTTTATAGAAAGTTGAGTGAAGTGCACGTAAAACCTCTTCTTTTTACAACGTAATTTGGTTTAATACAATTCTATAGTGACGTCAAGCTCATAATTATAATATTAATCTTTTCAAAATGTATAGCTATTTTAAATTCAATTATAGATTATACTGATGTAAAACGTTTTCGTACAACTAGTTTTGCAAAACTAACTAAAAAAAATCATCATGACATTAATTTTGCTCATACTCAAATGCACTTTGCATAACCTCTTTTTATATAAAATTGAAGAAGTCTGTTTTTAATTTATTATGCTTTTTTAATGTGAGGTCGCTTGGTGAGTTGTTTGGCGAGGTTGAGTTCCTTT
>KN716266.1:259137-269810 GCA_000816705.1 Dictyocaulus viviparus | reverse complement strand
TTATGTTTTAATCATGCCGTTCGCCTACCTGTTTTTATCTTTTACGGAAAATTTTTACTATGGAGATCTTTGTGCAAATCATAGAAAGCTAAGAAGTACTGAGCTATAAGCGTTTGCTGACTAGCATTTCCGTGACCATTGCTTTCTTAAGAATCGAGCGCTCTTCAATGAACGATGAAGAAGACTGATTCACCATCATCTGTACGTTATTGTATAATGTATTTACTGTATTTATGTTGTAAAACTTCTATATATCTCCTCAATATGTGAATCTAGACCAGTGTGCTGTGCACTTCTCAAAACCCTACTTATTTGCTCGGTTATTCTTCCTGTAATCTACAGCCAATCCTGTTGAAGATGACTCGTGTGGAAAGTTACCAGTATGCAAGAAAATTGAAAGATGGTTACCAACTTCGTGGAAGTCTCTTTTTGTATAAGAGTCTAATTCTAACAGTTACTTAAGTGTATTTATCTTATCAATAGGTGGCGAGTGAAGAGAAAAGCTTAAATAATAGGAAGGACTCTGTATTTCTGTTAAATTCTTTTCCTTCAAATCCCAAATGATAGAGATTGGTATCCAAGAAGAAAATTCATGGCTGTCGAAGAGACTGCAGCAATAATTATGCATGATCTTTCCCACTGCTTCCCTGAAAGCACTAAGTGCTCCGTCTTTACACCAGTGTGCAATTTTTCTACGGTTTTCTGTCGCAGTTCTTGCGAGCTTAGATGTGATAGGACACTTTTCTAGTGATAATATTCAGGATCTAGTCACAGAAAGATGCTAAAAAAGCCCGCAATTTCCGTCTGATTCAAATCCAAGTCCTTCGAGTTTAATAGAAATGAATGCCAAGTAGTGGGATAGTGTCCAGAACATTCCTCGCGTTAAGCAGAACTCGACTCTAACTTCATTGTCTACGATACGTTCATAAACGACGAGAATAATCAAAACCACTATTGGTCCACCACTTCTCATCCCAAAACTACCAAATCGAGTGATTAGTTGTTCGAAAAGATCGGTGATTATTAACATGAATGAATTACCAGACAGCACTTTTGTTATGTCATGTACTGAAGAATAGTTCTTTTCTGTTGTAAAAACCAATAGTGCCATAAGTGTATTTCTCGGTTTCCACCAAGATCTTTCGCATAGTATTCTAATGCTAGCGTTTGTATGTTGCAGGTACAAATTGTCATCTTAGTCCAAATACTACTAGCAGATTTGACCCTGGGAAATTAACACATTTTCGGTTCGCGCTCTACTTATAATTGTCTTATCGAGAGTTCCTTCGAAAACAGATGAACGATGCCCAAGAATTTTCTCTACTTTTTCGGTTTGTTGCTAATAATAATAACCTGCTTCCGAAGCTCTCTCATGAACGCTAGACACTGCAGTTATGATAAGTTTTTCAGCGAACTCTACAACTAATATTGAGCCTATTTGAATCAAGTGACATTTAACCACCTTTAACGCACTTCTTATTCGATAGACTGCATGTTTTTGAGTGAATTGATGTGTACCAAACAATGGACAAATGGTAACAAGCCGTTTGGAAAATTTCCTAATGTTGCCTTCAAAGTAAATGAAGTAGCATCTCGTTTTCTGAAATTGATCAGATTCCTAAATTTTGTTCTAATCAGTAGATGTCTTTTAGTACTAGTATATGGAACTATGTGATTGGAATGAAAAAACCGATATTGATTTCTGAGCAGTACTCATATGTCATGGAGTTGCTATACAAGCAGGAAATGTGGCATAAAAAAATACCTCTCGCTCCATCATCCTGACGTCGAATCTCATAAGACTCGCAATCAATAATATCAACGAAGGGACAAACGACTGTTCTGATAATAAACATGATAGAAGAGTACAATTTTTTACTACTACTTCATTCATAATTGATCTTAGTAAGTCAGAAACGAGTAAAACTAGTAAACAATTCAGAAATACTAATCAAACAAACTATTCACCATTGACTGATTAAATTTTGAAACGCAACCTGTAGTCTGTGACTATAGGGTCTAATAGTGGAGGCAACCAATTGTAATTAGCTTCTGAGTGAGCATCTAGAAATATCAGTACATCTCCAGTCGCCTTTGCAGCGCCAAGTTGCCGAGCACGTATGAGGCCTTCTCGTTTGCTAAAAATTTTCAATCACCAAAGTATTATATAAAACACTTCCTTGAAAATACAGCATTACTTTGTCCGAAGAACTTTAACAAGTTTGTTTAGATTCTGGCGTTCAATAAAGTCTTCAAGGGGTTTTTTGAGAAATGGTTTCTCACTGAAGTCATCCACTAATATTATTTCCTTCAACAGCTCTTTTGGAGATCGATTAATTATTGAGTACACAGATCGCAGTAGGGTGGAATTATGCTGGAAATATCAAGACGACTATATTAATTTAAAACATATATTTTCAATAAATCAGGCGTAAACACACCTCTTCGTGAAAAGGAAAAATGACAGAGACAGTGGGAAGATGAGAATTATACTTCATATTTTTGCATAACGGATTTCGTACATCCTTTATAGATCGATTTAGAGAAATCATGTCCGAGATGTAAGCATTATACCCGTTTGCTTTATACAGTGTCAACTGGAAAACCGCAAAACAAAACTTATGATTTTTCCGTCTCAGATAAGTCACGTGGATGGAACAATTAAAACATACAGCTTCCTTTTGGATTTGGGAATCATTTGGAAGAAAAACAGGCCTCCCCAACTCGCCAGGACCAACTCGTGCTTGATCAATGCTGTATCCCTTCAAGTCTTCCCAACTCTAAACACGAAACAAGTTAACCAAGTCATTACATTTGAATAGTACCAAACTTACTATCTTGGGCTTTCCTTTATATTTCAAGAAAGGATCTTCAGAAAACCTTCTTTGTAACAAACTCCCATCATTGTCATTTACTAGTCCTATCAATAAATATATATAGACTTCAAATATGCAGACCAAAACTTACACTTACTATACGTCCAACTTGTACGTGAGTCCCGTACTAAATATCCAAAAATGGACACTGCTAAGTAGAAGCATGCGACTACTAAAATATATTTCAACAGATTCAAATGCCTTCGCCCAACGTATCTACAAACACTTCGCATTCTGTAATTGTTGATTATAAACTATGAATATGCAATCATTTCAAACCAAATAATTGACCTGTATGAAAAAGTTTGCAAAGTCTTAATGACTTATAATGCTTCATGAGAAAAAGAACGATATTCCACAAACTAGAACTGTTAACAATTTGGTGTTTAGAGGCGTGTCTTTTCAGTGTTGTCAAAACGAGCATGAAACACAGCAACGTTTCGGTCTCAATAATATGCTATTTCATACATCAAACATCAGCGATCCATATTCATTGATTAGTCTCGTTATGTACTATATAAGGTTATAACCACTGCATGTTCATTCAATTATCATTGTCAACAGTGTCCCTATTTGCTTCGTGCGGCAACAAATTTTTATTAAATCAATTGGTGTTCGAGAACATAAGCTTCGAAACTCAATTAATGGACTCTATCCATTGTTTTGATTGGATAATAGTCCTCTTTCATTCGCTCTTCATAAAGACTGCAGCATCTCTTAATATTGCGATACTCAAAGTATGGCAAACATTGCCGAGGAATTCAATCTGATGCACAAATTCCTAGACCAACCTTGAATGACAGAAGATTTAAACCATCTTTTATTAACAAACAACACACATTTATGAGGGCAACGTATAACAAGAACGAGTAACAGGCCAGCTTAAGCTTTATATCCACGAGATGCCCGTCTTCCTCGCGCACGTTCAAATTTGCGTCCTTTTGAGCGAACATAAGGTTTTGTGTGACTATGCGGAACTCCTGGTGCTAGACCGAAGTGTTTCTGCGCCTCACGTGCCTTACGTGGTCCCTGTAAAAAAAACGATGGATTGTATAAAATAAAACTTGCAGGGAAATGAAAGTAAGAATATATTAGAAGATTTATTGTTTCACTACTTAGCAAAGGTACACAGATGTGTGATTACTTCGCTTGGTTTATGCAACTGAAAAGGTATGCTTTTGAAAACTACTCATCACAGCTTTCAGCTATATGCGATAAGAACTCTTCATAAATATCCGAAACAATCGAACTCTAATTTAATTGGTATGGAGCAAAAGACCAAATCAAAAATAGCACGTTTAGATTGGTTGAATATATGAAAATACTGCAAGCATACCTTCAGTGGTATTAACGACCACTAATATTAACAGTTCCATTAGTCCTACACGACATGTAGACAAGCAAAACAGATTGCAACCGATAAAAGCGCAATTACGAATCTATGGCATATAAGCAATGATTTGAACCGACATTATAAATCAATGATTTATAAAAATATCGGGCTATTCAAATAAGCACCTTGAAGTCTTATATTTGTATGAAGTGAACATGTACACTATCAATGCGGAGTTTGCGTTTGAAACTCCTTAACCTTATTTTGCCTACAAGAGCTAAAGTACGACAGTAAGCACAATGTCTATATGAATTTGAGATAAGTTTACGATGAAATGATGAATAATAACAGCATTTACAACAACGAGACTTATCAGTTATTTCAAGCCACTATAGAGACGCCACTTACCTGGATAAGTAGGGTATTTTCACCTTTGGGAGCACGTAAAGCAAGTTGATCAAGAGTGATCACTTCTCCACCAGCTTTGAGAATACGAGCGCGAGCAGATGCCGTAACTTTGAGAGCAGCGAGCTGTAAGAAGAGTTTTTTCTGAAAAAACTCAACTTTTTTCTGCCGACTTGATTTATTATGCATAGTCTGCAAGCCAATCATTATTGCTTTTTTCAAAAAAAGAATAAAAAGATTTTTGAATGAATAACAATCATTTTAGCATTTTGTTGCAAAAAACAGAGCAAAACCTACGGTAAATTTCGGAACAACGTAAAGCCTCGCATCATCAGTAACTGTACTACAAGTAACAACAATCCTATTAGCGTTGTCACCCTTTCTTAAAATCGACTAATACGAGCAATAGATAGAGGAGCACGGAATCGTCGAGACATGAATAGCCTTCTCATTATGATCTTATTAAACTTTGCACCGGTACGTCTTGCCAGGAACGTATATAACTTAAAATGAAATATTATCAAATAGAGTAAAACAAAATACATGGGCAAGGAAGAGAGGAACTGTTAGAAGAATACGAATGGGTGCAAAAAAAAATCTCACCTTCGCGAGAATCCTAAGATAAGGATCCTCACTTTTTGGAGCAGTTCTGCGAACCTTGCGGTCGTGTTTATGGTTAATGTCTATACCCTGGAAAAAGATGAAAAAGAATTTCTTACTGAATAAAAGCAAACAAAAACATCTTACCATCTCAACTTATACAAATGCTGCAGCTCTCCTAAAACACATAACTTGAATAAAGAAACAAAACGTATTAGAGGAGTATGAAGATAAACTTAGATCACTGATCGTAAAAACAGTGAGCATACAAACAACCCATCAAGACAGATTTACTTACGGCAAGCTCGTTTTGATTGCCTACCAATATTTCAGAACAAATCATTGCACATTTATATTGCTTCTCGAGAACATTCAACTTAATATAACAATATAAGAGATTATTTATAAATAACACAACATACTGCGCTATTTTAGTTAAATGCTTCAAATAAAAATCGTTTCAGGACCTGTAAGCTTTTTTGCTACCCGACCTTTATAATTCAGTGGACAAGCAGTCACTTGCACTGCTGAGAAGTTGCCGGAGTTTGTCGACAGTTATCAAAGTGCGATATTACGGGAGTTATTTAAATGTTTAGCTGAAAAGTCGCGTTGTATTTTGTAGTAATATGGGTGTGCTACTTAGATGCTCAACGTTGCTGGAAGGTGTTCGTGGGTTTTCCATCACGATATGGAAACCTGACTAAGACTACACCAAAACTTAGGCCTAAGTACACGCTGGGGATTGCCGTCTTTGACGTCGGGCATTAATAGAACCAGTAAGAGGAAATCAAATCTCACTCTAAACATGACATCGGGAATGGGTCTAACGACACGTTCACGACACGCCATTCAAATAGTGTCTTTGTACGCCAATCTCTGAAGAAAAGCCGACATAAGGCAACTAGACGAAGGAGCAGTTGTTTGTGAGGAAAAGATTTCTAACATGAAACGTCGGTAGCGTCCGCTTTGTGGTGCACCCATCCATTGTCCATCTCGTTAACTCTTAGGAGATCCTATATCCTCGTTTATTCATACTCCCTCTCCAAACATGACGTCAAAAGAAAATCAGCATCTGATCAATTCCCATTCACCAACAGGTGCAACAGATGGGAACGAATTAGAAACATCTTATAATAAGTTGTAAAAAATTATTCAAAACAAAAATCCTTTTGCAAATTCATTGTCGGAGATTTCAACGCTAGAGTGGAAACGGTGAACGAAAAACACTATAGCATCGAATAGTTTTGGTTAGGAGATCGAAATAAAAATGGGGAACGTCATGTTTTTTACGGTACGCCGTTTACATAGTGAGTCATTTCTGACCAAGGAAGAACACTGCCAATGGACATGGGAGTCGCCAAACGAACTACCTTCACGAATATTGGTCATATTCTTACTAAAATATGATGGTTTTTTTTCAGCACGTGATTAGTACTGTAATTTTGTACTGCATCTGATCACCGCTTTCTCCGTGCAAAAGTCCGTTGAAGTAGAAAGATAGAGGAGAAATCTGCTATCCCACAGAAGGAAAAAAAGAAGTTGCTTATGATGGGAACGATTTCCATACATGATTGGAAAGAAGACCTGACCTTAATCTAACGACTATGAGTTGCTTATGAAAAGGCTGCGAGAATGTGGCGAATTCCCAAATTAGAAAATTCAGATGCATGGAAAGCGTGCATCAGAGTTCATCATGACGAGCAAGATGATCCATAGTGGCTCGACACTTTAAGAGCCTTTATCGCTACGATGAACCACGTGAGCAAGCAAAGTTTCGAAAAGGATCTAGCACGATGGACCGACCATATTCACACAATAACAAGACTCATAGAAGAATAACGAGAATATGAGAAAACACCATCTATTACCTTCATTGATTACAAAAAATCTTTCGATTCTGTTAAGAGAGAAGCGGGGATAGAAGGGCCTTTACCGTTAGCCAGTCAGGCATCCCATTTCTTAGGAAACAGTTAACTGGTTCCAAAATAAATAGAATAGTAAGCATGATTTGTTCACAGACTGGTTTTTTCAGATCACTTCCATTCAAACATAACGATAGCATCAAATGAAGCATCAAATTAGGTAGCGTATCTTCACAACGGATAGAGATTGTACCAGTATCTATCCTTACTTTGTATTTATGTTATACATTCAATCACCTTCCTCGAAATCACAGTGAGGATCGATGCCTTAAGCAGTCCACATAGTTTGGTGAACTTAAAAACTTATTGAATCGTATAAATATTTGCCAAAATAGATTTCTTTTCACTACAACATATCGAGACCTCACTTCAGTGGTAACTAAAATTGCAACGTTTTATTCAGACAGGGCTTAATCCGACTCATTTTTTAAGATATTGATCCTTTTTGGCTTTTTGCCATTATTGAGAGCGTTTATTTGCTTTAGATTGAGAAATCTTTTCTATTTCAATCAATAAATCTCCATTACAATGAGTGTACTAGTCAATCGATATTTCCGTATCGTTCAACGTTCTTATCTAACAACTTGTTCTTATAAATCGATGTTTCATATTAATGTTATTTGTTAGTGTTTAGTTGATTTGAACTATATAACGCACAAAATTTTCCTCATGATGTTCGTTAGAAGCTTCCTCACACTCACAAACCTTCCATATTCATAATAAATATGTTTACGAATCCGAAGAAAAACAAATTACTTGAACAGTTCAAACATCAAATACATTTCTTCCTCTATAAATACCGTAATATATTAGGCAATAAGTAATCCTAGTAATATTATACAGTAATGTATTATACAGTAAAACAATAACAGTACAAAAATGTGAAGACGTTGACGGCACGGGTCACCCGAATCATTTGAGTGAAATCTGACATGATTATGTTCGATTAAATACTGCAGATGTACTACAGATGTACTACATATTATGATTGTTCCTACTAGTAACACATCGCTGTTATTATGAATAGTATGAACGAAGATTTTAGTAGCAGTCGATGAACACTTCAACGGAACTGGACTTGACTTCCCTCCAACTCCGTCGACATTTTAGAGAACTTCCTGAATAATTCACACAATAATTTATTGGTTACAAAGAGTTACAAGTGAAATTGAATATAGAGAATCCTCATCTTGATCATCATGACCTATACAGTCAAAATATGATTGAATAACGCAAATGTGTAGACCAAGAAAACGTACTGAAAGAATTAATGAATCTGTTCGTTATACATTCGTGATTGACAACTGTCTGTAGCTCCAAGTCGAGACTCAACGAAAGAATTGTTACCTCGTGAATTACTGTCGTCCAAACCTCTGTACTCCATTTCATAGTATTCCAAGCACCTAAAAGGCTTTTTAAATATTCTAAAGACTATACATTTACATAGAAACAAATCTCGAAAAAGCTTCAGAGATTCGAATCGGAGTGAAGGCAATTAACTACTTTGTTTTCCTGTTGAATCTTAATGTCAGAGTCTTTCTGGATGAATGCAGCAAAATATTTGCTTATTTTTCTAACAGAAATATTTTAAACATATTTTAAAAATAACTTCTCGTAAATCGAGTAGCAGCAAACTGAGTCCAAATTGAGTAATGGCACTGCGAACTCAAGAAACTAAACCTTTAACAAAAATAACGAGAAACAATAACATATTAACAATATGGTAAGTATCACGAGAATAAGAGAAAACACCATCTATCACTTTCATCGATTTCAAAAAAGCTTTCGATTATGTAAAGGCAGAAGCGGTCATAAAAGTCAAGCGCTTCTACATGTATCAAGATTCTTAGTGGATTAAACAAGGATTTCATTACCTAAATTACCTCATTCTATGGAGGCACCATCATTTTGTCAAAGCTAATCCCAGCCACCCCTGAGAACATTATGCGAGAATTGAAGTAGACCATAGATGTGTGAGAATCTACTGTTGGCAACTTCACTATCGCTTCGCTAATGATATCGTATTGAGTATTTCGAGCAACGAGCAAGTAAAACGAACGTTGACCAACTACGAAAGTGCTTGCTTAAAAGTACGCTTCAAATCAAACCTTAAATAGACGATGTTTGTGAGAACGGACATGCTTTTGACGCTCCATTTAAGCTCAACGGAAAGAACATCTCAGAATAGCTATGCTATGTGTGTCCAGGTAGTGATATTAATGTGATGAGCGGCATAGCATCAGAGTATAGCAAAAGGAACCGAGCGACTTGGGAAATACATAAGAGCATCGAAGACGTTATGAAGAGAATGAAGAACACAAAGCTTGGAGAACACCTCTTGAACATGACGGTTCCTCTTGCCCTACCGTATGCTTCAGAAACTTGTACATTACGGAATCAAAATGTACGATCACTGAGCGCAATGTAACGCTCAACTCAAAAGGTGATGCTCGTATCACGTAAGTGAAAGAGGAAATTTGAAATTTTGATCTGGTTCAAAGATTAGATATCAGAGACGCAGCCGTGCATACCAAGCTACCGAAGATTAGGTGTTCCGAACACGTGTTATGAATGATGACCAGTAAATATCTGTAAGTGATTAGATTCTACTGGACATCAAATGCACTGCAGAAAAACCATCAGTTCGAGAGATTATGATGCTCTTCGAAAAGAGCTAGAGCCATAGAGCTAAAAGAGCTCATCGGGCTACTCTCGCAAGCGATGTGGAGAAATGCAATACTGGTGCCAGCTTGACGCTGTCGATGATCAACTGGAATCCAGGTGACTCAGGTGATAAAGGTTAAATTGATTAGGTTTACGCTACAGCAAGGTCTGTAGCATCGTACAAAACAAATGAACTCAATACATTTTGTAGCATTAACCCTCAGGCTTAGATAGTTTAACATTGTAATCTCATAAGAAAATTATAACGTGAATAACGAACATACACGATAGTATGACGCAATATGATATGGCATAATTTTTTATAGTCGATGCAATTGGTAAATGTATTAAATGAATTAATGTAACAATTAATCGATGTATTGAGGTAGAAATCAGCTATAGAGGAAATAAGTGAAAAGTACACAGAAGGAGTTACACAGCATACATAATAGTTAGTGTATATGGAGAAGGCGTGATTATTTTTGCCTCGTCTGTTGGTTTCTGATTTTGGTAAGCTTACAGGTTAAAGCTTGTTATGAGTCTAGTTAACTAGCTATACAATGATTCAATTATAACTTGCTCTTAAACAATTTTGATATGAATATGAATAGAGAGCACTTAGTATTTATTGAGAATTTCCTCCATAACTCTTCTGTAGGAGTGAGGATACTATTTCGTTCGAATGGTCATTAAAAATATGTAAATATAGAAAGATCTAGAAAAAAAAATATGTATAGAATAAAGTATAAAATTGAGGTTACATTTCAGGAAGTAGTCGGTGGATTCGTACTCTCTTTTTTTTGCATAGTTCTCCAGAAAAAAAGAAAGCTAATTTTGTTTTGATGTTGAAAATAATAGAAACAGTAAGGAATT
>KN716266.1:232523-246083 GCA_000816705.1 Dictyocaulus viviparus | reverse complement strand
AATCTCTTGATTTACCGTTCAATTAACTTATTGAGAGCACATATTTTTTATTGAAGCTTACATCCTAAACAATTAAAATTATCCGTATTGTTATTACGGATAAGATAAGCTTTGGCGTTGATCAATCCCTTGTGGCGGGATGCGCTTAAGCATTCGTCTTCAACGTGATATCGTGGAGGTGGTTAAATGCGAGCCTGCTTTGTACAGTGACTTGAGTTCACCACTCTTTATCAAGTCAGCGCTAGTTATTTTACCCAGATTTTTCTGGTACCAATTTACCGACCCCGGATAGATGGCGAGCTTGGTAGGCCTCGAGGCCGCGAAGTGTTTCGGTCCGGCGTGTTACCGTTGCTCCTTCACCACTACGCCACCGCGCCCCTATTGTTATTTATGTAAAAACAATCATTTCTTCATAATAACGAATATTATCAATAACACTTGATATGTTGATCATATGAGATCACGTTGAAAGTCATGGATTCTTCTGTATTGTTAATCAGATGGAGCGAATCTCCTGTACATCTTGAAGCTGTTACCTAAGTTAGCAGTACAAAAAGAAACACTAATGAAGGAATTGCTTCTTCTTTTATTTTCAGATTGAGGAAAATATAGTGGTTAATCAAGCGTTCTAATCGATGGACGGATCCGCTCATTTACATATTGGCTCTCTTCAGTACCTACAGTAGGTACTGACCCTGAGGATTTCAACTAATTTTGTACAAAAATCGCTATAGCTGAATCAGGCACAATACGGGTAAGTGCCCATCTCAATAAACATCTACACAAATCCATAATCTAGTAAAGAATCATGGTAGAAATAATCGTATTGTTCTTCTTCCTGTTACCCTCTTAAATAATTCAACACAAAGACCACGAGAACAAGAAAATATCGGAAATTATGAGTATTCCCTTAGATCCTAGAAATAATCTGAACGTAAGAATTCACTGAGGCGCCGCTATTAGTGCGAAATGATTGCGGATTCCATAAACCAAGCGAGAACACCTACTCTCTTTCATCTAGAATTGGGAACGGAAAAAGCAATAAGGCGAAACCGAAATTTGACCTTACTCAACCGACCCACCTCATTGTGGTAGAGTTTCACTCATAAGATCGCTTTGAGTGGCTATCTCGCGTCAAATGTGTCCTACAGACTCAATATTAGTTTTAACGAAAAACTGAAAAGTGCTTATATTTCTGGATATTTTATTAGTTAGACAATCAGTTATAAAAAATGACATATTACATACAGATAACATACATATGAGTAACTCATTTAATCACTCTAACGTTTGCAAATCTAGTATAAATCAGTCTCAAAAACTGCTACGAAATACAATTCCAATATCCAATACCGCTAGTAATCCAGTGTGATTGGAAATAAAATACTATGGAACTCAGTACATAAAGAGGATCACCGACAGACAGGACAGGGAATTCCGCAAATGAAACGGTTGCAAGACAGAAAATGAGCGAGAAAACAAATTTACCATTTCTAGAAGTAAACCGAGAGTGAGAAGATCTACATATCAAGCAATAGAATTCTATATATATAGTATATAGTATCAGCAGTCTACCTAAATATCGATAATATGTTTTAGCTTATTCATCTTATGCCTATTTTGTATACTTTAAATAATTAATCTGTTTGTTGAGAAGAAATTTAGTAGAACTAAGGTATTTGATTTGTTACAAACAAATTGTGAAGAAATTGGACGAAAGATTGAGTAGCGATGTGAAATGAAAATTTCAGGTATCAACATAAAAAATCATTGAGCTTGAACTGTACAATAAAGCAATGCAAAAGTCCTGCATTAGCACGAAATTCTTATTATGAAATACTAAACCTGTATTCATGCATTATATAAAGACTAATGCATCAACGGATCTGGTAAAAGAACGAGAAACATTGAGGTTAAGAATATGAAGTGGAGTTATCCTGATGCTGAGTATACGTACAAGTTATTTTTCTTCTGGATTTTTTCCGACATCTATAACTCATCGCGAGTTAAAGTTGAGCCATCAACTGGACATTGGCCGTTCAGTTTGATCCAAGCCATCTCAGATATACCATAATAATGCACGAAAGCAGCAACCACTACGCAAGTGTGGAATAATTGGTGAGATTGAAACTGTAATAAGTCCAAAGAATTAATTCTATTCAACGGCATTTCTTCCTGCAATTTTGAAAAAATTTATAACTCACTATTCAATGCTGCATTTACAATCTACCATTTTGTTAAATTTTAAAACAAATATATTCATCTATCCTTTATATTAGATTGGTTTAGTGGAAATTTTCTAACCACTATGCTTTTAAGCCAACAAGAGATTAGGGAACTGTTCTTTTTTATATCATTTAACAAAAATTGATTGTTTGTTTAAAAGGATTGCTTAAGACGACATGATAGTGTCAATAAAGTAAACTTTATTCAACAAATGTAGTTGTAGTACAGGTAAGAATAACGTAGGTAATCATTAAATCCAAACATATAGCGAGTGGCATCGCTTTCATTTCAACTCAGAAAAGTGCATTGATGTAGATTTACTAGGTCAAGATTGATCATACTGTCAAAAGATTGTTATCCTATTGGGAAAACAAGAATTCCTTACACTTGTTAAAATGAGAGAACTTCAAATATGCAATCGACAACATGCTAACCATCACAGATACAATTGAGAGCTGTTGCATTCAAAGTACGGGAGTCATTCAAACATTGTTCATTTGATCAGCAAAAACTTGGACCGTAACCCTTTTAGTTTGGAAGAGATCAGTACAACAGTAGTAAAATAATATTGACCATTGTGGAGAACATTATTCAAGGGCATTCTTCCATTAGACCTATGCTCAAATTCAAGAACCCTCCAAATGATTCGACCACTTATATATTTTCACTGACTTGAAATAGTGAGGAAAAAACCATAAAGAGAAAAACAAACCCAAATATCACATTTGCCAGGGAAAAAACGTTCCGGAGTGCGAGTGGCGTAGAGAAGAGCTCCAAGAAGATATACGAAAGCCATCAAAAGCAACCAATGAAATGCGTTGTCTTCAAACAATGAACGCACACCGTCAGTGATGATATAATGAACAGTGGGCACTATCCCTGCAACTACCAGTAGTAATAATTAATATGACAACTAAATTAGAAGAAAACACGCTGAAAATTCATGATGATCACGAAATCATATTTACGAAGAAGATCAATCTCACATATTATCTTGACAGAAACGAATAAAAAACACCAGAAGAGATTGTTTTTATAACATTAACATATGTCTTTATCTTATACATTACGTACTTCTACTCCATACCTTAATTATTTCTGAATGAAGCTAACGTGTATGATCCAAGGCAATAAAAGGAAGCTAGAAGACTTCTTATACACATTTATGTGTTGGTTTTTTTTCGTAAACAATAAAGAAATTCTCACCGCTACATCCCATACCAACGAAAACGCCTGCTCGAAACGGTCGATAACGAGATTCGCTGAATTTATCCCAGAGTGAAACAATTATGGCAGCTGAAACGTAATTTATTTTAAATTAATGATAAATAAGAATACAACTTGAACAAAATCTGAATACACCTGCTCCTAGAACAGATACCATAGCAATATATGTAATTTTTGGCTCCATTCGACAATAAAAACCATAATAGATCCATGGGATGAAAGATCCAATTATCAGCAGAGATATGCCCATATAATCGAGCCTTAATTTATAACTCGAATTAGAATCAAACTCCCATATATTGATTGCATTCGTTTTAAGCTGAATAGAGTGTCCACATTGTCAAATCTTTTCTATCATTGTTATCGCAGATTCTACATGCGAAATGTATAGTGCAGCGCAGTTCGTTCACGTCTACCCAATATTTCAATATAAAAAAGCATTGCAGAGACGCAACGAAACAATTTCACTGCACAGAACAAAAGAAACTTAGCCAGTAAACATCGTATGGAACCATGTTTCTTCTTTGTAATTAATAACACACGTATTTTTAATACATAAACAACTGACAATCAACTAGTTGCATGCAAAACTGAACATAATTCCAATGATTTTAATGGTGAGTCCAAGAAATATAAACTGTAACTGACCATTTATATTGGACAACAGATTTTCTCTCCTATATACACTCTCATTTTTAATAGATTTTCTTGCAGGATTGCATAAAGAAATATAGTAGTTCTTCTACCATCACTCACTTGCAGAACAATCGTCCAACGTTAAGAGAATGACAACACAAGGTATGGAACACAAAAGAGAGTCCTAAGCATAGAACGGCACCACCAAAAAAAATGAAAATACTATTTTCTCCTGCCATTGGATGTGGTTATCAGGACGAGTAAGAAACCAAACTCCAAGACAGAAGAAGGCAAGGCAACCTGAAATGGAATAAGAGAACAACTAGCAAAAATAGAATCCACAGAAAATTCTATCAAATAGGACAAACCAATCAGATGGGTCCAGATATTTCCAGTTTCAGTATGTAGAGACCAAATACTCTTGAAGCATTCAGAGAATGAAGGAAGGGGCGGACGATGTCCATGACTATAAAAATCCCACATTTCGAAAATCTAATCGCTAAAATAGAGCATTCATGTAATACACCACAAATGCAACTGACCGCAAAAATTCGTTATCTTGCAACCAATCTGGTAAATGCTCATATTTTAGCACTTTCCAACGTGCCTCGTACGTCTGAATATTAATATTAAAAAAAACGCTTCTAAAAAATTACAGGTAATCGTATCCTGTACGAGTAACTACTCCTGTTGAATATATATCAGGTCTCAACTTTATTTTTATGAAGTGAAATGATAAAAAATACTTCTAAGAGAGTATGACAGATTTAAAACCTCACCTTTGTTACGATTCCTGTCGTTTCTGAGCATTCCTCAGTAACATCAACCTGCAAAGATTTTCGCACATTCAATTACCAGTATGTATAGATATTCCAAAATTATCCTTGACTTAATTATTTTTCATGAAGATATGATGCATGTTAGTTTTCAGTAAATCTCAGTAGTGTATTTTTTTCCCATATCAAACTATTAATGGCAATGTAACCAAGTTTTAATACTTAGAAATTAAGAGCAAGAAACATAGACTACCAAATAGAATATTGTATAGACGTAAACCAATCGAAATATCCAATAAGTATTTTATGAATATGCTTGTACTCACTTCTAGTTCATCCTCGTCTCCTTTACGAGTAGAGCTATCAGTTCCTTGAACTTGTCTCCACTGTCCACCACGACGCCTCCTATACCTTAGCACTGTGTGTTTTTTTCCTTCATCATCGCTTCCACACGTACCACGACGAAAGGAACTTTTCCTACAGTGCTCCGTAAGTTCCGAATCCGAAAGGGTTGCTGACAAACATTCAAAACTAGGACTATTAGTTATATCTGATATTTTGTATTATCTTGGTGGTATTTGACAGCACATTAGCAATATAAAATACAACGAAATATACATAACATTCTATGGATGAATTCTGCAATAATCCAGTAACCAATACCAAAAGAGGATTGCACGGTTTAAAACGTGTAAATGTTCCTAAATACTGCAAGCGTAACACATTACTGTTTTAAAAATTGATCATCTTGGTATCTTCTAAAATCCTGTTCTGTCCTACATAAATAATAACATCATCAAAACTTGATCTCGCTTCATTTGCTAAATCAATAGCTGGAATAATACGGTGTTGAAGAACGCGATGACCTCTCCCCATACCTAACAATGTCTAACAAGAGATTTGATAAACTCACCAAAATCCTCATCATCCGAATTAGGCTGCGAAAGTACTTGTGAAGTCCGACTATAATACACCTCCATTTCCTCGCCAGTATTTCGGCCAGCAGGATTTTTGACCTGATTGTCATAATACAGATAAGTGATCTGGCGACAAGATTGAGGGTAACCTCCAGAAGACCTTGTTACCTGTACGGTCGTGCTGTCTTCCACTATCCTATCCCCTCCGAAATCATGACCACTGCCATATAAGACCTGCCTTAGAGCTTCACTAATATCGTTATCCATATCTGAAATAAGTGACTACAATTTTAATGATTAAAAAAATCAACAAGGAAATTTTTTAAGAAGTGAAGAAACATAACGATAGAATTTATATACCACCAAAAAACTCTAGCTGGAATTTTTGAGCATTTCTAACTCATTCCTACCATTATGGCAGTCAAACCCTTTTATCATGATATGAAATTCAGCTTAATAATGCGTAACAATCCTTGAGAGAATAATTTTCTCGGAATAGCAAAAGATTAACATCTAAGTCATTTTACAAATTAAATAAGATATATTTATATAACTATAGTTTCTCAATCTTCTGAATAGATTGGCAAACAGCAATAATAGTGATGTTTATCAAAAATAGAAATTAAAAATTGTTCAGTCATATTGGACCTGAATCGAATCTTACATAAACAAAGTAATAAACAACAGCAGAATAGAAAGTGAACTAACAATTTAATAACTGAGTAACAACATCGAAATCAATCATCACAAACCGGAAAACGATATGGTGGCGAACAATGGCAAACACTAGAAAACGCGCACGGTGGAGAGCACGCAGTCGCAGTCGTTTCATCACCAGTTGAACTTCACCAGTGAATGAATAGCTCTCACTTATAAGGGCCAAAGTCAATTCTATACCGTAAGCTATAGGTACAGTATCGGATGTATCAATACTAAAAGGTACCTAAAGACATTAACGAACAAGATGATAGAGTTATTGAACTCGTTGTGTAGTGTAATCACATGATCCTTCCGTCTGTATGATGATGTTTGCAAATTCAGTAATTCGATTAGCAGGACCGCGTCGAAAATGTGCAAAACATTCACGTTGCTGCCTGTTATGAGCTGTAGAGACTGTGATTTTGCATATGAGGTATATTTAAAACATGGAAGAATTGTTTAGTGAAAATTTCTATTTGGCTGGCAAAATATAGATGAGTTAAGAAACCAAATTCAACACCACTCTTTACAAGTCTGTAGAAACTGTTTAGATTCGAAAATGGTTGCGTTTCTGCAATATCTAACATGGTGCTGTCGCCGAATGAATAATGGCAGTCATCGATAAATATTGATCGAATTTCTAACCTTCTATATAATTTATATTTTGATGATTGAAAAATATAGGAATTGATCACTTTTAACTAATCTAAAATTTTAAATTACCTCCATCCGAGATGAAGTGATGTTATTCAGAATGAAAAAGACGATTGTAACAAATATTTCTCTATTAGGTGTCATTGAAAACTTATTGAATCATAGTAGCTCTATTTACAGTCATACTAATAAGTAAATCTTCAATTGAAAATTATCTTACCGCAAAGCTGTTATCAAAAAAAAAATCCACAATCAAAAATTAAAGCTCAGATCTAAAAGTTTTCAAACAAATCGATAAGATCGATAAGTCTATCGATCTTCAATTTTCTGAGTCACGATACTGATTCTAGACGTTTTTGCTGTGATTTAGAGAATTTCTTCAAATCTTACTTCTTCTGATTATGAACAGTGTGAGATGAATCTAGTAAACCGCCTCCTCGGCTGCTTGTCAAGCTTACAAATGACACTGTTATCAGACGTATGCTTATCGTAGAAGACGAATCTAATGCAATGATATGAGGCGGACAGAAAATTTATTGATGAAAAGAAAATTTGTGTCTATCATTTGAATAAAGAGTAATTTGATTTGACAAATATTTTTGCAAAACAACTTCGCCATACAAAAATCATGAGGATGACACTTCATGGTTTACACCGTCGACCAGGTCATCTGACTGAATCAATGCCACGTTTTGACGAAACATAGCATCTAAACGAATTCTTATCTTTCATCAACAGATAAGAAAAGATGCGTAACTGTTGCTATTCTTAATGATATTCTTGAGATTCAATTCAAATCGGTTAGTGAATATCTAGCCAGACATACGTCATCAATTCAAATAGAACTAATTTTCCAGAAATCTAATCTGTTCTGATGGCATCACTCCACTTTGATCACACCATATTTCGAATTGTACTAACACAATTAAACAATGTACCATTAATTTTTTTTTCTTCAAAGCTATAAACGAACGAATTCTGGATTTTCGTTAGTTATGTATGGACATGATCAAAATAAACATACCAGAAGAAATATTAACTGTTTGAATTTTTCATAGGATAAATGAAATAGATGGATGCTTTTTTATAAGGTAAAGTCAGGTACGGACTGACTAATAACAGAAATAACTTAGTAGCTTCTATGACGGATTATCGACTAACTTCTTTCTTAACGAATGAAGCCGCTTTGTTACCTCGTTTAGCTAATCCGAGATCGCTGCTGTAATAAATTGAGTAGACTATAAAACCACGTTATAACTTTTCCAATCATTGGAAAGCTATAGTTCTACAGAACATCCGTCATGAAAAACTACTATTATACTTATTTAAGCTGAACACATGTTCTACATAGTAGAAATTATTCATTTGAAGAGCTAACACTTCGGCGTCTTCGCCTTGATGAAAGCTGAAAAAATCAGCGTTGCATTTCATTTAACCATGCCTATAATGGTTCATTATGCAACACATCTCCGTTACTCTCTGAACAAAAGACTTCAAAAACGCTTCGGATGAATTCAATGAATCGAACAATGAGGTGCAAAGTACAGTACCTCATTATCAATCGTGTATAACACAGACATGTAAACTCTGCATAGTTGGTATCCACAAGGAAAATCTACTATAAGAGTTATATGAGAAATATTATGTAACTTATTTTGGTATATGTAGGATTGAAATCAAGGTATGATAATTTACTCTAATAGAGTGATAGAGATATTCGGTTGACTGAGAATTTGTGGATAACGCTACTCTTTTAGAGGCTCTAAGGACGGTTGAACTCCCGAATGTGTCAACTCTTACAATGAATAAATTATGCTATAAAAAACTTCGCATTTAGTCCGGAAAAAAAACAAAAACATAAAACGAGCTATTGTCGACCGTGGGATCGATCATCATCATTGCAATTTCAATGTTAGTTAAATTACAACCAAAACAAAATAACAAAGTATTGTTAACTATTCAGTTTTGAAATAATCAATAAAATTAATATCTGATAAATATACGCTTGTAGAAATTAGTGAGTGTATATGCGATACATCAAAACAAAAACAAACTAATGAGGAAAACGAGCGAAAAAAAACGGTTACGCGATGAGTTATGTTATTGATTTTTTTTTTGCGTCGCATCTATAAAAGAAAGCTAGCATAACAAATACATTGAATGGAACTTTTTTTTTAAAGAATTTTACACTTACTAAAAGGTAACGATCAATCAATATTGATGAGTGTTATTCTATCTATGAAAAAGATAAACGTTATCACTTATCGATCCATTATCAAATTCAAATGTTTGTTCAATTAAACTAGAAGCATAGCTAATTACTGTACTTATGACGTATGCTTTTCATTATGAAACTAACCAAACAGTTCATTACTTTGTGAACTCAAAACAGGATCAAATATTCTGCGGTACAGTTGTAGGCGGCTTCATATATTTATTTGTTTACATTAATTTCAAACGAATTCAATAAAGATAAACAAGGCGTTGATCTTCCTGTCAAAGCTTTGTCACTTAATTTTACATATTAATATTAAGATAATCAAAACAATAATATGTATGAAAATTTGAATCTTTCAAGCTTCTGAGTAATCTATTGAATAGTTGGATTTCATTTTATCAAAAAAAAAAAAAGCTAGAAATCAATTATTGAATGAAGATCGTTATACAGTACTCGTTTGATCTTCTACCGTAACTCAATGAACAGTGAAAGAAAACACGAAGAATACAAAAGAAACGACAACACTAATGCCATACATTTTCTAATTAAAATATTCTAATAAGTAAGAAAACGTCTTTGTAAAATTAGCATATGATTTAATGTAGCGATACATTTAACAACTTTATAAGAAAAATAACATAGGAAAGAGCATTAAAGGTGTTGAAAACAACAAAAACCCCTCAGGCATTTCAAATCGTCACAAATCAATAGTGATGTTTTTGATACTGAACTTATAAAGTCATGCTCCGCCCACAACTTACAAACATGTTTGACTTAAAAATGTACTTGTACAAATGTACGAATTCAAATCACAAACTATTATTTTTAAATGTAATAATATCATATAGAAAATAAAGAAAACTATACTTGAACAGCATTGAAGTTCGAATATTTAAAAAAGAAGAAAAAAATTAGAACTATTTATTTTACCTGTACACTCATTGTATTACTATACAATTGGTGCAAAAATAATTTCGGTAATTTAGTAGTATTAGCATTGTATTAACTGCAATTATATTTTGCACCATTCATGCACTTTATAGAAAGAATTCATTAATCGTTAATTCAATTTGAATAAAACGCGCTACAATCTAAATGAATGAAAAAAGGCTTACTGTAGATGATGACACGTTTTGATCTGCTTAATGCCGATAGATATTTCTGTTGATACAGTAACAAATAGTTGTTATTTTCAAAACATTAAATTTTTTAATCGATTGAATTTATGTTACTAAGGTTGTAATGAAGTAGTATAGCACAAAAATAATGATGGATTTGAGAAGAAAAATTTACTCCTATTGCAGTACCATGATAGAAGTCGTTGACAGAACTACAATAAGAATAGAATACATTTCGTCTGATGAATCAGAAAAGTACTGCTATGTCGTTAACGAACATCGTATGCTTTTCGTCCTCAACAACATCGACGACATTAAAACAGCAGAGTAAAAGTAATATAGAAATATCATTTACAATAAAAAAAAAACGACGCCGTTAACGTTTCATAACGGAAGCGCGAAAGAGAAACATAGTGGTAGAGAAACATATTATCGATCGAAATGTTTTTTTTTCCCCATTCTATTGTAGAACGGAAACAATTTTCTAAAGAGATATTCAATCGAATCTCATTCCTCATTTCATAGTTCATAGTTTTTTATTACATTATGAAATTCATATATTGAGGAAAAAAAAACCTCAAATATCAGAACGAATGAAAAATAACTGAACCAGTTGGATTAAAGTCGCTATAAAAATATAACGAAGCAAAGAATTTTTGTTGACGATGTGTTTGATGTTCGAAATCGATCGAAAACGCTAAAAAAGTTGATTGATAAAATCTCCGCGAAATAAGCTTCGATTTGTCAAAGTAATTGATTTTATAAAGCGCTCCGAATCCTATTGATGTCGTTAGCGATTCGTTATATGCTGACTGACGAAAAATCATAGTCATTCGAATGCGTCTTAACAGTGGAACTCAATCATTTCAACAAGCTATCTGAGTGCTATTCGTGATCTACTACACAAGCAGTTCATCATCAACAATACTAACCTAGTGAAATTGTGTTGAAGCAGGTCGAATTCAGATGTTCACACGTGCTGTTGATCACGGTGGCGATACCGTAAACATTCGTCACTTATGTTAATTTTGCCGCCAATCGATACCATTTGATTGACCAATCGATTGTCAGTACTATATGACACCAATTATAAAACAATGATTTTGATCGATATACTTTTTGATGCAATTCATTATTTTAAGTAGCAAGGCAATGAAAAAAAAATGAGGATGGTTTTTTTTTTCTTTTGTTGAGTTTCCTTTATGGTAATTATTCTTACCTGTAAATAATGCACAAAATAGACCTCACTATGTTCAATAATAAAATGAATGGGAAAAAATGTTAACAGAAAGAACTTCAGTCATTTGTCGATTTAAAAACAACACCTGTTCGACGAAAATTCGTCATTTCATCTTCATGTCTGTTCATTTCTTTGAATCGTTTCTGTTTTCTAACATCGAACAAACACCTACATCTTTAACGTTATTATATTTTATACATTTATTTTCTATTTGTATTTTGATCTACCATCTATCTATCGTCTCGATGCTGTATTTTTAGCTTTGAACTTTAGAGAGGGTTTCAGATCATTCGAACTCAAAAATCCCTATGCTATAATGATTTCTCTATATTAAGGCTTACTAATCTCTTGAATACCTCTAATCCCTCTGATATATTTTTTTAAAATGTTAAACTATATTTACATTTCATAGCATATCAAACTATGAAGCTTTCATGAACACATCATCTATGAAGCTTTCATGAACACATCATCTATGAAGCTTTCATGAACACATCATCTATGAAGCTTTCATGAACACATCATCTATGAAGCTTTCATGAACACATCATCTATGAAGCTTTCATGAACACATCATCTATGAAGCTTTCGTGAACATATCAATCCTTAAGCTTAAATCACTTGAAATATCTTAGATATATGATATGCATACATGCATATTTTTGCATAAACAAAAAAATAGATGAAAAAAGAATGTTTCCGATGATAATTATGGGGGAAGGGTATGAGCAGCAGATGGCATTGTTTCCTCACGCAGATTGAATTGTTCTCGTCTCAGCATCGCTTATGAAAGCCGCCACAACATCGTATGACAATCATTTCATCCGTTCTAATCATCGAAGCTTCCTTCATTCCTCAATGTTCTGTCACTTAATTTTTTCCCATTTGCATATCGAGTTCACTCTATTTATCCAACCCTCCTACTCTGTAAACCTTTCTCGATTTCGGAAAAAAAAAGAACACTGTAAGCTTCATTGTCAACTAACCTCGTTGTTCGTAACGTATTTTCTGAATCGGAATATGAATTTTCACGAGTCTAACAAGAATTTTCAAACATATCAAATCAAAACAAAGAGTTTTTCTTTCTATAGCATAAATAATTGATTTTAATAACTATGATAATGGTATTATAAAAGCAAAGAAAAACTTGTCCTTTCTCGTTTTACCTCCTTTTTTTTCACTTACTTTAAACCACATTCTCTTTACATCGTTTAACTACGGCGGAACTCAAAAGAAAACCTCATTTTAGATTGCTTTCCAATCTTTGACTCGGCTCTTTTCAAGAAATCGTTAATTGTAATGGTTGTACTAACTTCGTTCTTAGTCGTGTAATCGATTTATTAGTGAATTCACAAAGTATTGATCAATTGAATTCACATAGTATTGATCAATTAATCGATTGTATTATAAAAATATCCACAAGCACATTATGTCCGTTTTGATTGTATGCAGCTAATTGAATTCAGACGCGAATTTTCCCTCAGACGACTACGCCGTTATCCAATTTGAAAAGAAAAAAATGTGTAATCAAGCCGTTTTTTGAAGTTTTCTTAGATGTTTTCATTCGAAACGTCATATATAAGGAGTCTAAAGTCTCCTATTTCAATGATGAAGAATGAAAAAATCTACAGATTCTTCTCTTAATGACTTCATTTAAAAATCGAAGCAACATCGTCCCTCCTCACTCTGATTTGGTGCTGGAAAACACGTTAAAATCCTCGGCATAAGCTTGTATCCGGTGCGGAACAGCTTTACCAGCAATTCATGCACTTTTTCGATACCATCAGCTTTATCATCATCGAATCCGTTCACTCGATATTAAGAAATGAACAGTACTTCTTCTTGTTAC
>KN716266.1:191089-214662 GCA_000816705.1 Dictyocaulus viviparus | reverse complement strand
CAACGAATTACTTACCACGAATGACTAAGTGGATAGATATAATATTCTTCCGATCACAATGTGAAGAAGCAAGAGAACAAGTATTACGTTTATCCATGCGTAACACTTTCACGGTGACACAACTGTACACGAAATCCGAGTCCTACATATGGTACTTGTGGATAATTTTCGATATTTTTGTACAATATTTGTCTTAGCAATACAAATCGATTGCATTTCACAACTAGTAAAATATGGATATCGAATTCAAACCAGATTTCTTATCACAGCGACGCTGAAGCCAACAGTTACGGATACATATCAGGCTGTTTTGCAAAGCACTATTTTGGTATAAATAAAATGCCTCGAATAATTAAATTAAAATAATTCATAGTAGGGTAAAAATACGTAACTTATATTATGCACATTTATCAGAGTCTAGTCAACTCGGAAATTATTATGATGGTCCAACAAGTGCTGAGTACCTTCTGTAAAATTGACCACTTTGTAATAACAGACACACGCTGTTATAATACTTATCTCCGACTGCGCACATACGCTTTTTCATAATTCATTCTGCCTTTACCTTAAAAAAATATATGCCATATAAATGTGGCAGATATCCATCTCAAGCCAATCAGCCAGCTAGTGTTGAGTTAGAAAAAGGAATACAAAGTATACAAAACCAAATATAAGAACTAACATGACAATGCATAAAAGTATAAACGAAAGTGAAATTTGACGAAGCATTGTGTATTATCACTAAGACAAGTATGAACAAGAGTTAAATAACATGAATCATAAGAGCACTTCTTAGATGCAATAATCTCGATCTGAATGGATTTCCGAGGTTATTTTACTCAGAAAAAAGTGAAAATTGCAAAAAAGTGCTCATATACACCGCTAAACATGTGTTGACACAACCCGAAACATAACAACTTATCCGCGTAAAAAGCCATGTGGCATCACCGAGACCTTTCATACAAGTGATTTCAGCGGTCAGACATAATTAAGAGTACAGGACTAAATTAGCACTTAAAAAAGTTAATTGAAATACATACATCGAGGTAATCAACGATGAACTGAGGATGGGATGTGAGTCAAAAAAAGAGATAAGATATAGATACGAGTGCCTAAAGTGAAATTGATGCCCATAAAAATAAAAATAAACTGCAATTTACATCCAAATGGTGAATTTCTGAAAATCGATGCATATATACGAGGAAAACCATAGACGTTTACAGTTAACCATAAGAATTATCGCGAATCGAAGTAGTTGAGTGTGCTTCTAAGCATCTGCATTTGTATGACTTTCCAGAACTCCGCTACACTTTTGAAATCAACAGATAAATTCTGTACAATCCAGCTATATGTTCTCTTTGCAAAATGCGAAGGTACTCGTTAACATGGAGAAAAACAGAAATCAAGAAATAGACATGAAACAAATGTGCTAGTTATCGAACAGACTTCAACTTGCCGCACTGCCCAATTCTTCCGGTCCTCGTGGAGCTGGCGGCTCATTCGGGAAATCTGCGAGCAAAATTGTGCCACACCTATACACTTCTTAAACTCAAAGTTGTAAACACATACCCGGAACTGGATTCCCGTCAGACTCATCAGTACTCTCCTCGTCAAGTTGTAATAATGGGTCGTCATTTTCAGGGGCAGAAGCGGAAAAAATCGGTGCTACTGGACTTGGAACGGAATGAGACGGATCCTTTAAGAGACGTCATTTAAAGAAGAATAAGATATAAAGAACACCAATGAAATAACATATACCAAAGACAAATCACTTGGAGGATCTGGTTGAGGGATACCTAATTGTTTTCTACAATAATATGCAACACACTTATGAACAAACTGATATTGATCCTGGAAATAAGTGAAGGTAAAAGTTAAATGTGTTAAGAATCAGATATACTATCAATGGCTTTCGAATTTGTTAAAAATCAAAAACAAACTTAACCGACTTGTGTTTGTACCATGCTAGCTCTTTGCTTTCTCAATTTCATCACGAGGTCAAAAATATCGAGCGAATCTAACTCCTTGGATCCAATAAGCTCCCTTATATAGTTCACAGATATAATTGTACCAGTACGACCAACACCAGCACTAAACGGAAATTCATACAGGATTATTTAAAATTAAAGAATCATAACAATTTACCCATCCATATACCATTTACTACACATATAATAGTGATCATATATACCTGCAATGTACAAGTACTGGAGTAGGAGATTGTCCCTGAAGTTCTGCCATTTTTTCAATCATATTGATAAGTTGACTTTCACCAGATGGACATCCATGATCAGGCCATTCCCTAAACATGAGCGCTGTCAGCAGGTGCAAAAAAATTGAGATAGTAGTTTCGTACGTTCCACATTAGAGAACTTGGAGACTAAAATCATACAAATGATTGATGCATCTGGTAACATAAGAATCTGATATCTGCATCTCATCTAAATGATTTCATATAAAACCGGAAATCCGCTTAAGACCGAAAAACTGTTATATATACAATTAAGGATACATTATGCATATTTTGAATTAAGTCCATCACTACAAACGTCGCGTAATTCTCAACTGGATGGGGCAAGATAAAATACAATTTGCACAATTAAAACAAAATCAGTCAGATAGCACAAATTAGGTTACTTACACATGACCACTTACGTGTAATGCAACTGATAAATTGTTTTTGAAACTCCGTTTTTTTGATTTGTCAGATGTAGTTGTCTCAATAAATAGTCATCATCGTCAAAACTAAATAAAACTATCATACAAACGGAAAGACTTGAAATTACTAGCAGCAAAAACCTTTCTTCTGAATCCAAAATGACTTCGTAACATCCGAAAACAAGACTTTGTCCGACTTCAGATGGCCAGTATCGCTCACATTTTACCTTCATTACATAGAATTTAAAATGAAACAACAAAGATTTCTCAATAACCACAAGAAGGAGTAATAAGCACACCTACTGATATGTAGACAAACCTTGTTCATTTCAATCAATTTGCACAGCATCACAATAAGGGCGACATTCTGTTCATCAACCATCTTCCACCTGAAAAATAACGCCATAGCAATCTTTTTTTCTCGTAGCATGGCCAACAGCGAAGAACATGCGTGCATTTTGCGTATAATCTAGGAAAGAATATTACATTATATTCTTTTCTTTACATCTCATCTCGACGACAAAGATCTTTGACTGTCTCAACGATTACTCTCGGAAATAAGTTTTTTGCCATTACTTAGCAGCGCGTCAGGGTTTCTTCCTCGACTCTTGGAGACTGTGTTTGAGAAAACGTTACACGATGGCCAATGACATGAGGAATGTGGAGAAAATGAAACAATGTTTAACGAAGGGTGCATGGCGCAGCGATGGAGATGCCGCTGACATATGCATGCCCGAATCAGATTCATGGCCGCATCTAGGGCCAACCAGGTTGCTATCTCTCCAAAATCGACAAATTGGCACTAGAGAAATGTGGGTAAGACAAATACCACTGACTTGTTAGAGAGTGATCAGCTCGAGTCACTGTTTAGACCAGGCTCGCATTCAGTCACCTCCATGATTTTACGTTGAGCACGAATGCGTAGGCGCATCCCACAACAGGTGCAGATCAACGCCAAAGCTTATCTTATATGTTTAACGATGAAACAGACCATTCTTCCAAAGTAGTAGCAAGCGGTGCTTGAGCAGCAATGAAACGCATTTGTCCTCGTGGAAGGTTGATGAATGATGCATTAATATATCCATTGGGATTTTCGTCGGTTTCGGCCAGAACTACACGGTTTCGGTCATCTTGAATATGCGCAGTGTAATGATGGTTTTGCCCTTTGCAAGGCATGTAGATTGAATTCTTACTGAAAGTAAATTAACACTCACAAGGAAGTATGTCTCTATAACGGTTACGCATTACATGGACGTTCTCAGAGGCGCACTTTGCCGCGAACTCGTCATCGCAGCGAAAAGCTTCCTGCTCGAGACGAATTTGCTGAATGGTACCATCCTCTCAATTTTCCACTTAACGGTAAATGATAACAAAAATATTGCATAAATACTGACATAAAACCGCCTAATATAATCCGACATAGAAAGATTTGCTTCATACACCAAGAACTGTTGCAATAGCTGGTTCAATTGAGTATTTTGGATAACTGGAACATCCTCCTGTACTTGTGTAGATTCAACTGGTTTAGACAAGTCTGTAGGTAACGATGAAGGAGGAGTTGTTGAAATGGTATCAAAGATTGCTGGATCCTAAAAATATAATCTAAATTATTAAAAAAATAATACATCTAAAATTATATTTGGTGGCAAATATTGGAATGCTATGCAAAAAAAAAATTGGCCTCGTAAAAATGAAAGTCATTTTGAGCCACCTGTTCACAAAGTGTAGACCTTTCATCAGTGAAATCGCAAACTTCAGTCTCATCGTTTACCTCTTTTGAAGAGTCCATCACCCTGCTAATATTATGCAATAGCATCTATAGTATAAGCGTTGTCCAAGTAAAAAAAAAAGAATACACGAGTTATTACTTAAAGTAAATAATACGTTAAAATTACAATTAACTGCAAAACACAACGATAACCTAAGCACACGAAATGGTAGAAGAAATAGTCCACCCTACTGAACAATTTGTAGTTTTGGTTTTTTTGGAAAAATAGTCGTGACGCAAAACACAAATTGTATGAGTTGGCAATCTAGCGTATTTTCTCCTGTACTTTAGAATGAGTAGAATGAGTTCTCCTGTACTTTACAATGATTAGAATAAGTTCTCCTGTACTTTACAATGAGTAAAAATGTAGCGTTTTCTACATTTCGTTGGAAGATCAGAAACGTATTCAAATTCTAGGAGCCTGCTAGCGTTTAATGACGTCAAATTATGCTGTGTGATCTTGCAATCTATCCGACAACAATCAGTCGGTATCACAATAAGATTTCTTCCTGTATTATTCTTATACATGTCAACACATATTAGATGCTTGAGAAAAGTTTTTTTTTCAACATTTCCAAGTGATTCCCTTCGAGTAAATATCTGTACGATTTAGATCGAATAAAGGTGATTCATCTTCATAACCCTACGATTGCTTGTAAAACGAGTGAGTATTCATTATTTATCAATGAGAAGCTCGTCTAGATACTCCACACCTTGCAGTACCAACAACCTTTGCACTGCTTGTTTCAGGTCCTTTACAGTAGTTGAACAGCATGAAAAAACATGAGTAAATACTTCATCTGTGGCTAGCATTTTACTACACCAGGAATATATAATGGTTGCAAAAATGTCAGCTTCACAAGCCGTATACATCTTGTGACGTGTAAGAAACTGGATTTCTCACTAATTTCAATTCTTTTCTTTTACCTCAGTTTTAATTAGACTCTGAATTCTTCTTTCTCAGTATAACATGTTAGCTTCTAAAAAGATTTACTGATAGTCAATGAAATAGATTTTTCTTCATTTCATAAGAAAGTACGTGATTATCAACGAGATAACTCAATATGGAGGATAGAAATGGAGATTTCTAAATAGATATGATAAGAAATGCTTCAATATGAAAAAATAGTTGACGTATTTGAGTTACGAGGAGCACACCGTTTGGTACCCATGATGATGGCAAGTTATGATAACTCAATTGATAAAAATGATATTAATAATAATACACGAATATACATGTAACTGAGTAGAACTCTATAGTACACATCCAAAGATAGAGAAGGCTAGAAACAGAAGAAGCATCAAAGTTACATAAAGCCAGTCAGTCTTCCCTGAGTAAAACACTGATTTCAACTCGATCAATAATCCATCATTAATGATATCCCTATTTTTTATTATAATATCCCTTTTTTTCTCGTATACGTGCTATATAGTAGTTTATTGACACCGATTTATTCAACCTATCTGTATAAGGTAGGAGTGTTTAGCGCAGTGCTAAGAAGTGATACAATGTTACTTAAAAGGCTGTTCGGGTCCTCATAAAGGTCGACCTAGACTGCCATCTCTCAAGGTTTTGTAAGTTTTTGCTAGAAAAAAAATGATAAGCAGTACTCAGCTGGCAAAGAATGCTGCACATCACATGTTATAGTCTACCTTGTGATATCAAATATTTCATGTCAGTTCTACTTTTAGATGTCGAGTCGTGAATGATTTGGGGTAGGGCGCTGTCAATATTAACATCATCCTCATTACAAGGAGCAATTTAAAGAACGTATAAAATCTAGCTCAATATCAGGAATGCATGTCTTATGAGGACTCCTACAATGAGGAATGTCTTTGTTGAAAGGATTTTTCACTAGTACTGTCCCAGGAATTCGAGAAGTCACAGTGCTCCTCCTTTTATAGTAGTTAGTACATTTTGAAGTTCAAAGACGTTTGACTGTATTGATATAGTTAATATAATTCATCTTAATCTTTCTATTATCTCTCATAGTCATGTTTATTTGTTTACTATCAACTGACGTAAGCCTGACAAGTTATAATGGCTTCGTTCTTACCTCTCTACTGATACTGGGTTGATCGTAAAACTTGAAACCTTAGACAGTACTCGAACCGGCATCTCCAAATGTGCGGTCTGTTGTGCTAATACTTTTTCTTCCGTTCCAAAAAAGAGGCTAATGGAGGAAAATGTTCTGCTTAGATAATTGAAATATTTGAGGAATCAATAATTTTATGCTATTATTAAAAATCATTCTTTTCTTTTTATGTTCTTAACGAGAACGTTGATACATCATCTTAGCAGTCTAACGAACATATGGTTTTGTTTTTGAATAAAATTAGCTCAATCGAATCGATGTGATAGGGAAATTATCGGCTTTCCTTGTGATGAACTTAAGAAGTTGCATTTATCAGCTTATTGAAGCTTTTCTTCTTTCTGAATAACAACTAAACACCTTCATGAACCAATTCTATACAACGCTAAAGAAATGAGTTCTGAATTCCAAATGGAGGTCTGGATGGAATAAAGATAAACCTCAAGATATAAATTCCTTAAGACTGTTAGCAAATCCAGAAATCTAACATATGCTTCTCTTCTAACGATATTTGATTACAATTATTTTATTGAATCAATGAAAATATTAAAGTACAAAGATGAGATCAAAAATTTGAATATTGAATAAGATCTAATGATTATAAGAAGCGATTGTTTATGGATTCTGATTTTGAAATCATCCTAGAGAAATGGAAAATGACTTGTGTTCATGACGTCACTCAAGTAAGAAACCAAATAACAACAAATATTTAGCTATCATAGAAATTGTATTAATGTATTGAATATAAATTTTGTTATTCTATAGAATCAACTGGAATGAAACTAGTCGATTGAAAATTTAATGTGAATTGAAACTATACGAATCTGATTACTTTTTTATTTCTATGACAGTAGAAGTTTTGTATTGTTGTAATAATTAATTGAAATGATTGTTTTTTATTATTGTACATATTATAAGATGAGACCGTGCACGCCAAGCTTTCAAATATTAGGTGGGCCGGACACGTGATAAGCATGGATGATGACCGGTGGACATGAGCCTCACGTGATTGGATCCCACTAGACATCAAACGCACTGCAGGAAAACCACCAGCCCTATGGTCTGACCTCTTCATCAAGGCCCTAGAAAGGGATTATGATGCTCAACGAATCCCTAGAGCAAAAGAACTGACTGGACTAGAATAGCGCGCGATAGGGAAAAATAAATGCTTTACTGGTGACCCCTCGACTTAGTCGATGATCAACGGTAATCCAAGTAATTATAATATTTATTAATATTATTATAATTTTATATTGTCTAGAATTAGATTAATTCTTGACTCGCTCAATTATGATACCCGTTCATTAAGAATTTTCATTCGACCAAAGATGTAATCTAACAATAGAAGAACATCTAAATAATTGTGACTTAAGCTAAAACTTACAGTCATTGAGAGAAAAAAATCAGTATTACAGCTTGATATTAGTGTAAAAATAGTTTACCGTACTACTGAATTCTCTTGATCTACTACAGTATCTTGTTTAGGGCTGCGTGTGAAATCGCATAGAATCGATGAATTAAACAGAAATGAAAAGCTGCATATCAAATGAAATGGCACAGATAGATTTTTAGATTATAAATTGGTCTTTATTTAAATGTACAACATTTAACAGAAATATATGAAAGAAGGAATGTAAAGTGTTTATATTAAGGAGCATGTTTACTTTTAGTACAGAAAGAAAATAAACTAATTCAATCGATCATCAATTCATTTCCCATATGTATTGGATTTTCTTTCAGATCGATTTTTTGCTTCATCGCAAACTGAAAACAATACAGTAGGATTTTCTTCAAACGACGAATTCTTATAGTGCATATGAAATTCACCTGAAAATGACATGTTCCTTTACTTAACAGTCGTACGATTTTACGTTGATCAACTGAAACCACCTGCTTCACCTAAACAAAACTGTTTATTGATAAACAACAAATAAACTTTATAATGTATTCTTAAATAGAAATATAACAACATTTCCATCTATGACAGAGTAAAATTTTATCATTATAAGATTTACATAATAACAAACTTCATCGATTGTTTATTATCAACTAGTAAATATAATATTAGTCACTAAATGTTACAATTAATCAGCTGTGTGTTTGTGTGAAATTATTGATCAATTGGAACTTTTCCAAAAAAAAGAATCTTTGATTTCTGATTTCATTCTTCTTTTCTACTTCATTTCGTAGTTTTTCAATTGAGTTCAATTTTTCTTTTGTATGATATTGATGGAATGGGTAGTGGATTCCCGATTAGAAAGAATGAAAATGAATTGAGTTTATTAATCGATTTGCCTCTCATCTCCCTCTATCAGTACCACTTTCATCCCTCCCTCATACTTTCATCCTTTTCACTTTCATAGCAGAATTCTATACAGCGCAATATTTTGTAGAGTTTAGTTAAATTCAAATAAAATAGTTGTATTCTATCTGGTATGGAAGCACTTCTGCCATTCTCTTCATGCAAGACACTTTCTAGAAAACTTCATATTTTAGTATGTGAAAGCGTGGGAATTTTTTTCCGAGTGACACAGAAAGCGCATCTGCGTTATCGTGAAGATCTCTATCGACCGTTCCGTTCCATGTTATGTAGTAAAGTAGGGAAAAAAACGAGCGCATTTTGCCTCCAATGGTAACGAGGATGTCATTAAGCATATCCTTCTGGAACTCCACGTGAGCTGCTCAAAAATCTCACGAGAGTCTTCTTTACAGATTGACATTACGATTATTCTATGAGTACAAATTGAAAACGGGCACGAACGAGCTTTTTGCAATAAATGATAGTTCGTTTTTAAGCTAAATTTTCAACTTTAAGATAAGCTGAATAGAGGAATACTGATTGAAGAATGCACTGTTCTGAGAATTCAATAGAAAGAAATGAAAGACTATGAATTGGTTATGGATGTTATGGAATTGAAGGTGAAGCTGAAGCTGAAGTTGAAGCTAAAAGTGGACGAACTAAAAGAGCACGTGGATGATGACAGAAAAGAAAAAAAAACAGACACCAGATGTGCTTGAGGTAAAGATGAATAATTGGATAATTGGAAATGAGAACCGAATAAACAAACCTCTTTGCGGCAATGAGGACTGTCAAGATACGCAATGAACACTTCGGCTATGTTGACACGAATCGGAAGCATTAAAGCATCATCTTTTCTTCTGAAATAGCTCGATTATGCTCGGAAGAGATTTTTTTAAAAATATTTTTCATAAGATCAAAATTATTTCATATTTTTCGAAAAATAGTTATTTTTAGATCATTGAACTTCTTTAAATGATTTGAAAAACAATATCGAAGGTGTGGAAAACCCACCGAATTTCTAGAAATAAATAGTAGGAAAAAAAACAAAACAACAAACAATATGCAGAAAAACAAAGTATGAGTATGTATTTTATAATGAGTATCCATAGTAATCAATATGAGGTTACCTTATGCTTTAAGTATATAGAATTTTTAATGCGATAATAATAAAGAAGATTGAGAAGGTGCTACTTTAACGAACAGCGTTTTCAGAAGGTCAAACACAAGGAAACTGAGGAAAATAACCTCAAATAACCTCACTGCTTACAATACGCATAAATGGTCCCTTTCACAGTCAGTTTTTCCCTCGAAATGGGCAAAAAAACAACAATTCAGCTACCTGACCATAATATCTATAGGAGGCATGAGTTCTGTGTGTTTTTCGAACTCAATAACATTATTCTTTTATAACATTTCAGATTCAAAATGTTGGCCATTGATATGAATAGGAAACTAAACGTCAGTAACACAAACTTGAAGCATATTCCTGTTGTCCTTCATATTCTAAGCTATACTTCGCCCAGATGAGCTATATATTCTAGGAATAAAAGTTATTTTACAAAAAAATACTTATGAGGCTGTGAATATACCTCTTGAGTGACATATAGGCTAACTATATCATACTGGTGTAGTTATTAGTAATAGAATGGTAAGTTTTACGAGGATGTAAGAATACGTTTCTATCTGAGTTCGATCTCATCAAATCGTCAATCGCTCGCCTCAAGAGTGTCCGACAAGGTATTCTCAGAACAGTTTCAAAAGCGAACCCATTTATAACGAACGCAGTTTGTTTTTTGATACTACCTTAAAACACAAAGGGTTATTGTTGCGAACGACAAAAACAAACTGTGTATTTCCAGTTGAAATTTTCAATCAATTAAAATTAGTTAATCAAATTATCAGATAAGAGTAGACAAACTGTGGCGTTAATCAAACACTGTGGCATGGAATTTGCACTCTTTTTCTTAGCGATATCGAGGAGTTTATTGAATGTAGATCTGATCCTTTTGGAGGTACTATTGGAGGTAATCACCTCATGCCAAGTCAGTACTGTTCACATTTTCAGACCATTCGGATTCTAAGACATTGATTCTCAAATGAAGGAACGCTTGCTCGGTTTGGTGCAGTCCTCGAATCTGCGTTAAGTACTGCACAGCTCTCTCCAGTACACTAACGCTTTAGGCAGTTAGACAAAACTCAACGTACTGAACTTTCCAATTTAAACACACCCTTGAAACTCTACTAATCATATTTAATGGTGAGGAATTTATATAGTTTGACTGAGACGTATGTGAACCAATGATGAAGATATTCAAATGTGAGGAGGAGGAAGTTCGACAACTTCTAGTTATGAAATTCTTACTTATTCAGAGAGTCAATTGTTATAGCTTTGCTTCTAGTTAATATGTAATTCATTTCATGTGAAATAATGGCAGCCATCGTTCTCTTTTAAGGAAAAAGTGCAGTATCCAGAAAATTTAAGTCATCATTGATGAGGATAAAATGAATGAGTCAAATAAAAATTCAATATAATCACTTTTTGTTTCAATATAATCTTTCATATCGCATTCTAGAAAGACATTTTAGTTGCATGAATGAAAATATCAATAAGTTCTTGAATGGCTTCCGTTTGAGCTTAACGAAATCGGCTTTATTATCCAATGTAATGTTTTCTTTTAATTCCAAACCTCACAATCAATCAATATGTAGTTTTTTTAATCAAAAAAATATTAGCTGATCATTTATGAAACAACGAGCGGTATTGATTGAAGTGGTTGCTTTCTTTTACCAGACAACTCATCACCGTCCAGGATCCTTCTACGACGTAGCAGTTAATATAATAAATAGTATGAGGAAAACTTGTTTTGTCGCCACTACATCGTTCTAGCACGAATTGTTATTGAGTCTTCTATGAGTTTTGTGAGGAAAAAATAGAAGTATTTTGAACTTATAATAAATAAGTTTTAATGATTGTAGTAATACTTTAGTACCGTAATTGAGTGTATCTTGTCAAGAGAATCGAATTGAGGAGTTATTAATCAGTTTCCCTCATGAAATCAAAATCACTTGACGGTAACGACAAAACGACGACGCAGTTGTCGTCCTTCATCCGGTTCAATTAGAGCTATTCAATGTGACTCTTTCTATTCGTTGCGTTGGCGTTTACCGTTTACCGCATAACACTCGACCTACGCAAACATTCAAACCTCTTTTGTACTGTTTCTGTTTGAGGTTTATGCAGTTAATGCGTTCATATGAGAGCTATTGCAAGTCATATTTATAAACACAATCGAACACACACATGTGTTTTATCGATCCGATTAGATGAGATATCGATCGAAAAGACGATTGCTCTATTTCTATTGAATCTGATCTTCAGTACTTTTTGAATATCCCGTAGTATTAGGACGAATTTATAATCCGCCATACGTTTAATTTCAAACTCATACAGGAGAGTTATGAAGAGGAAAAAAGCCGTTAAATAATCGCCATACTAAGTAAATTAGTGAAAAATATCATTTTACCTTTTAATTGATATTGTAACATTTCCGGATAGTTTTGTCACAACCGAATACGATCCACGATAATTCATTTCTTCAATAATAATTGAAGCTTCAGTTGAATAATGAGGTGGAACCTCAAAATGACATCATGTTTAAAGACGACGAAAAAAAGAAATCTTTAAAAATCTTATTAGTATAATTTGTATTTTTGTATTCAGAAGAAGAAAAAGTTGCTAGAAATAACCACAAAGAATACGGTAATTAGGTTAACAATTTTTGTTAGAAAATAATCAATACGAAGATGTTCTTTATCAAAATCACATGCAAATTGCGTAACGTTCTAGAAATTGACGTCATCGAATGATATAAATTTGAATCTATCAAAAAATTGTTCTATTTATGAGGATAATTAACTCAGACTGATAATGTAGAAAGAAATTTAGCCGTAGCACAAAGAAAAACAACAACAACAACAACAACAAACAAATAAAATAAATAAAAACAACCTGGACACTGCTGTCAACACCCCACGTCAGAATTTCTGTTTGACAGTTTTCATTCAAGTTATTGAAATGCATTTCATGTTTGAAACCCGCTTTCAATTCAGCTATTTCACCTAAAAATGATATCGTATAGAATTTTATATACAGTGAGTGAAATAACTCAATGCTAACTCAAGTACAATGAATGATTGAAGCATTCAGAAGTTCAATCGATTCGTGAGGCTTAAGTGAAGCTATCTAAGTGAATTCTATACGATGAATCCGTTCACGTCTTCTGATTCAGAATTATTGAAGCGAAAGAAAATAATGACTATCGGATGAGGTGTGAAAGCAAAATCCAATACTGAAATATACGTGAAAATTTCCGCCTATGAAACAATACGACGAGCTGGCTATTGACGGACTATCAAATGAAAATCCGCAACGAAAAAATCAATAAAGCTTTTCAAATCTTTTAGAAATGGACGAAAAGAAAAATCCTCATCCACCTCAATAAAATAATTTTTATCATTGAAAAAAATACCCTACATATGATATTTAGACGATTCTTAATAGAAAACGACTTGTAACTACTATCTATTACCGATTAGATTTGTTTGTTTATTTACGTTTGTTTCACTCATACATATTTACCTCAAATGACGTGTGTCCTCAAAAAATTTATGAACATTCAACAACTTGTTGTACCACAATAGTAAACTAGTAACAGTAACAGTAACAAGTTCTGATAGTCAGAATCACTAAGAATGCAAGACGTTCTAATGCAGGAATGCCTGATACTGAACGATCAGTTCAAATCAGAAAAAGACCTCAGAAGGCTAGAAATTGTTGCCATTGTAGGAGACCGAGGCCTAATCACGAAGCTTTGAACGTACGTTTCTCTTGACAAACAAATAAATACGTACCACATTGGTACCAGCAAAGAATTTTCCCTCTCCCTCAATCACTTTAAGACTACCTCATTCACTTCAAGACAGAAAGATATCAAAAAAGAAAAGCTTATGAAATGCTTAAAGAAATATATCACATGAACGAAAATTATGTAAGTGTAAGGGAGGTTACAGTGATGACATCACATAGAAATAAAGGTGACATCGTTTTTCTTCAACCTCATGTAGAGAATTGTTAGTATCGGATAGATGAAGCTCATTATCGTATAATACGATTCTAGGTTCGATCAACGACATCTATCAACAGTTGACGAAATTGTCAACCTTGAAGATTTTCTCCTCATTTCCCTCACTGCCCTTGATTGTTCCATAGCTATTTCGACCGACGCGCAATACTAATGTTTTTTTTTTGGCATCTGCTAACTCATACAAACAAATAATCCGGATCCGAACACATTAAACGAAACCTCAGAAAAAAAAAACTGAGTTTCGATTACGAAAAAAAAAGTATTCAGTAAACAATTTAGATATTTCTATCAATAAATCAGAATCGGAGGATATCAGTTCAAAACGATCAATACTATTCAGTTATGATAACGAAACGATAAACACAAGAATTGTAAGCTTCTAACAAAAAACTTTCTAGACGAAGCCTGACATTTAAAAGAAAGTTAAGCTTAAACTAAAAACATTCAATATTATCTATATAAAATTTTGTAAATAAACACTTTCACATGGGACTCAGTATGAAGCTGTAAGTAAATCTTAATGAATGCTTCATATAACATTTTCCATTATCGAATAATTTACCTCACTATAGTTTTTTTTCTCAACCTCTATCTTAATAGTGTGAGTTACTGTGAGTTACTATTAAAAAATAGTTCTAAATTGATACCAACCACTAAATTCTTAAACTAATCAATCTTATACGTTCAGTATTGCTTCAGAACATCACCTCAGTTCACCTTCAGCTTCATCAGATGTAGAAGAAGTTCAGCAACAGCTTCTTATCAACTGGTGCTTTTATATAAGAGGAAAACATAGAACATATAATTAACTCTATTAGGATTAACTACTATGGCAAAGAATGAAGGGACGAACAGTGTATCGTTTTCATATCTATTAATTTTTAATTGAAATTATTATAAATTTATTAAAAGCTGATTTGAATTCATTCCGTTATAGAGCAGATCCATTAGAAGATTAAAGCTTTAGCAGTTTATATTTGCATAAAAATTATATGTAAATGACTAGGATATTATCAAAAATATTCATTCACATAGTCTCATTAATTATCGAACTTGCGAAAATGTAATTGAGTTGCAACAACGAATGAGTTATTCAGATGATATGAGTCAAAAATCGAGGATATGAATGCCATTAACTGAAACGATCTTGTTGATGTTGATGAAAGAAAGAGAATATGTTTCATTTACTGCTGTCACTTAAAATATGATAATAATTCGTTTTATAAAATGTATTCAAAATTTCTACTTTTTTTTTCACAACAAAAAGCGTAGACAGCAGATCATTAGCACCTTAGAGAAATTTGACTCATTTGAATAATCTAATCAGATTACAGATCTAATCATTTTGTGGTTTATAGTTCGAATACTTTGAAGCAATTGAGTTTATTTTTGCATATTGAGTGCTCACAGAACAAATTTTGAATTGAGGTATTACGGTAGTGCAATGCTTCGGGCTAATCAATACGTAACCTAATCTAATCGTATGATTGGATTAGAAGGTAGAGGTAGGAATGAGCCGTCGTCATATGAATGAAACGAATGAAACAAATTCACATTATAGTAAAAAAAATGTTAGACGGAACTCATAAGACTCAATATGACTATGAGGAAACCCTTAGAGGTATGAAATGTTGAGGGTGGATCTGATATGGTTAAGTGTTGTGCGTTAATTTTAACATCGATGATAATATCTGGTGATAATGATATGCAACTCACATGGAGTTTTAAGCGTAAGTTCAGCTTCAGCTCCTATTGTATATCCTTGTTCTCTGGATATCGAACAAAGTGATTCGGTTGTTCGTTCCGTTTTAAATGAATACTCTTGTGGTCTAAATGTACAAAAATATCTGACAATTCATAAAATATCAAATCAAATTATTTGATCTATCTTTATAAAAGGAAAATATACCTCAATTATGCCTCAGTTTTTTTTTCTCACGTTTTCTTTACATTCAACATTGTATGTAAGCTTAGTTTTAGTTCTAAGTGTAATTAAAGAAAGATTTAAGCTTATTACGGATATCTTTTCAACTTGTTCAACTTGATGTTTTTATGATTTCTAAATTCTCTAGTGTTTCGATCAATACTTTCATTTTCCTCATCGATAATATTCTTTTGAAATATGAGGATTTATTGATTTTCCGCGCTGCTAATCGATATTCCACTTCAATTCAAAAGTTAATTATCTCGTTCCTCATTATCATTATGTTAATTAGAATAATCACAATTATTCTTATTACCTATTTGTATTATTTGTATAGACGGATTTAAAAAGTGTATACGGTTTCGATCCGGCCGGTGTTAAATTGCTATACAACGGTTCTTCATTGATCCACGTCAAATTTCTACGATTCTAAACAAAATTTCTATTTATTTACATAAACAAAAACAAACAATAAGAAAAAACAAACTATCAAAAAAAAAATCATATCCTATCACGTGACGTCACAAAATAACAAACAAGTAATAATTTCATTCCTTTCTGAACCAACGAATAAGTGTTTCGTTGAAATTGAAAAAGAAGAAAAAAAGAAAAATCCTTCTATGTAATAATAAATATTATCTTTAATAGTAAATAAACTCTTTAGAAAACAATTCACCCTTAATATCTCTTAATATTGGTAATATTTGTATGATTATTGATTGAATTTATCGATTTCGTTTTTGTTAATCGATCGAATTTCAATCAATTCTCTTTCATAACTATGTATTTTTTTTTTGGTATCGCTAAAGCTTAGTTGTTAGTTGACGAAGAAAATGAATTATTTTTTTCATACTATCGTAATATTATCATCGTTACTGTTTACAGTCTGTGATGACCAGGTGTCAATGTGCTAATCATTAACAGTTGACCGAATCTTCCCTATCAACTGATCCGATACCTCCGTGAGTCGATAAGGAACCATTTCATTAACACTCACAGAATGAACTCAATGAATGACACCTACACGCTGGTAACACTAACAACAACTGTATCAAATGATAACTATAAGAAATAAACAACAGATAATCAGTGAGTTATCATCGTCCCATGAGGTAAAACGCCACGCTTAAACACTTTTCTGTTGTTTGTTAACGTCAACAAAACATAATGACACAAATATTTTCCTAGTACTCTAAAATCAATTATTCTACTTCATCCAGTTCGTCGTCCTCTTTTACAGCCCTTAAGATCCCTCCGATCGAATACTTAACGCTATTTTCTTAAGCTCATTGATTAAGCGCAGAATAACAAATGTATTTATGGTGTTAATGTTAATGTAGCTCAGACAAAAAACAGAACGCTGTTAAAAAAAATATTTTTTATTTGTCGTTCTAATTAACCAACATATCTACTTAGCCGGTAGATTATGCTTTTTCTAAAAATATTTTTTGAATCATCGAAAATTCTCTAATACTACACATATCAGAAGGAGGCATTTCTCAAACTACCGTGCACAGCTGCAGCAAATGATTTCCTCAAGTGGCGTGAGTCATCCAGTTACCGTATCCGCTCTCTCCCTGCCTATGACATGGAACTAGTTTTGCAATCATTATTGTTATATAGTAATAAAAAAAATCTACTATCTATTCTCGAAGTAACATCGCAGTTTTGCGAATCGATGAAATCCTTGAGTGGCCGAGAAGGAGAGAGAGAGAGAGGTGTTATCTTCATGTGCTAATCGGATCTCCCACGGGACTCGCAGTCATTAAAGACATTGCTTAGACCTTTAAATGAATGAAATTAGTTGAGCTGAAAAGTTGACTAACAGAGAAAATCGATGACAACAAAAACCCATTGAAGAGTTTCAATTCGAGGAATCAATTAATTCAAATAACTACAGGTTCTATGTTCAAATGTTATGATCGTTCGTCACTGGAATAATTGGTGGTGTTCTGTAGAATTACGGTAGAATAACGATTTTAACACCAACGGGATACGTTAGAATCGAATTGAAAGCATTTATTTATCTCCTCTATTTCAAAAATTATCAATACATATGATTGATTTTTTTCGTGACTCATTGCCCTATCATCATTGTCAGAAGTAGTAACAATGATAATCAGTGTGATAAACGACACGAAATTATCGGAAATGTTTGGAAAGCATTATAACTCGGAGGTAATTCGATATTCGTAACTGAAACGAACCGAACTGCTGTTAGACAAAATTGCTCGTTTTACTGCTAATAGCAGAGTATTACGTCTAACAAAATCGTTTACTAGTCGACCACCAGCTAACGTATGTCGTTTAGTTAAACGTCAGAACACTTCAGTGCAGCAATTTAGAAGCTATTCATCAAAAACGCCACAGCGCCAGCTTACATTAAAGCCGACTCACTTTCTCAATAGCCTCGCTCCAAGTGACATAATTTGAATTAACGATATTTCAAATTTTAATTACTAGAAAGACGATAAGCTACGTCAGATATATAGACATGTGAATTGAATTCAAATTCACTAGAAAAAACAAAACGTTATTGGTAATATATAAAAAAGTATTGCTGTTACATATAATAATTCAAGTGTTTTTGGTTGAATAGTGAGGTAGTGAAGAAGATATAGCGATATTCATCCTCAAAGGCTTAAACTACAGTAAGCTGCAGTTGCAAGAATTTCGAAGAGATTTTGTTAGATGATTTTGATACGTACGATGAGGTTCAACTACAACGGTGATCGTTTACCGATCCCATGACGATACGACTGAATGTTGTTGATCGTTTAGACGTCGTTGATGTCAAGATGATGAGAGTTAGCCAAACAGTGCGAAAAGCTAATGATTAGGCTTTTGGGAATAGCCGTCGAGCAGCATCGAACACAATGCTTTCATTGTGTAATGAATCATTGAAAGCGCTTATTACAACGTCACGTTGCTCATTGACAATATCCGGTATTTTTGAAACGCTTTATAATCCTTGTAATTATGTCATTTAAATAATTTGAATAATATATAGCAAAAACCATACCATCTATAGGAAAAAGCTCATTGATTTTATCAACAGAATGTCACAACAAACAACAACAACATATAAATCGAATAAATTTCGATAGAATCGATATTGTTTATTGTCGCCGATTCGAGTTAGATATAAACGGATTTCGTATGTGAGTGTTGTTCGTATTCAAAATTTTCATGATGATCAACATCAACAGTGATCACATGAATCACTGGCCTGTATGAAAAGTCAAACGTTATGAATCGAATTTTAAGCCGAATCTAAGCCGAAGTGAAATGTGTTGTTGATGAATGTCAACTGTGTATTCTATCATATTGATGGTGAATTCTGAAACATTAGCGTAATGTATCGGTGAGCATGGTTCGATTCTAACACAGCGGGATGTCGCACGCCAAGCGAGCGATCAATCGGTGGTGTTCTTCGACTCGCCTATTTGCTATCGCTATGTCTGATCTTCTGATGACGACGGTTACCGCATCAGACGGAAACGTTACAGAGACAGCTGTATTGCATCGATATTCATAGAAAAACTTTTGACGATTTATTAGTGAAATTGTTAACGAGAAGTATCCTTGATGGAGAAAAAAAAATCCAAGTACGAAATCATAACGACATACAGCAGTACAACGTCGTTCAATTTCATTCATTCATAATAGCGACTATACACATTGCCGCAGGTGAAATTGAAATTGAAATTCGAGAGTAGTGTAAAATTTTTCGATTGCTTGAGTCTAACTGATAAAAAAATGATAAGTTATCAGAATTTCGATTATATACGTACATAGAGGTCGTTATAGAAATGAACCTAACTCACTCAATTCTCTAATTGAACTCAATTAGAATAAATTATATAGCGTTCTTTTTAGTAAATCGTATAGATTATTCATGTCATGAATCACAACTGATACATTAATATTATTTAGTATTAAATAAAACCATTGGTTTTTTACAAGTATATATATTTCTATCAAACTGTACAATGTGATGACGTCCCGATATCATCGAGCAAATTGAAAAATTTTCAGAGATAACAACAGAGTCGAGCACTGTCAACGTGGAATCAATTCTGAAGAGCACTTTTACAAGCTTCAATAGCATGTACCCTCACTTGCTTATCAGTGTTTTCGTCCGACAGCTGCCGATTATCACAGGATTGTACAATACGAACAAAAAAAATCAACTGTCAATCAACTATCAAATATCGCAATGGATTACTGGATGAAATCTTTTAACTAAAAAAGCATGTTACTCACAATAATGAACTCGCAATCATCTCTTTCAACCGACTTGAAATTCTCCAAACGAGTTTTCCTTAAGGATTGTATATCCTTGAAATGTGACCATGCATAGTCTTCAAGCAACTGATCCACATCAACATGGTTCATTTTCTGTTAATTAACTTGTAAAATCTATTTGATAGATCTTTCGAAAAACTAGTGAGTACACTTAACGAATCAAAGTGTAATGCATTATTCCATGGAAAAATATTATGGAAAAAAATGTTACTGTGAACAAATAAATCCATTGCAGCTTAAATAGATGAATATAATAGTTTGAAATTGTCGTAGGTGAAAGCCGAACGATTCACGAACGAGGGAGGGGCATAAATGACAGGCCACGCCCACAGGAAAGACTCCCACTGGAGAAGGCCGCCACACACTCAATCTGACACCCTTGTCTGCCTCTTCTATGATTACTATCCACCGAATACAATTATTTTTCATACTATCAACGATTTATTAGTATAGAAGTGATATAAATACAAAAGAAATAGTCATAAAATAACATTCTTTACAGCACCGTACAATTCCACTTTTATATTCAGATGAAGATGCATATCAAACAACGCTAATTGAAGAGTGCTAAGAATTCGAGATGAAAAACATATAACCGTTTATCGACTTAAGACGTCACAAAACCTAGAGATGTATGGCTACTTTCCAGCCAGCATTATTAGATAAAAATCAGGTTCAATAGCGAAAACAAACATAAGTGAACGCATGGAGACCTCAATACCAGAATAAGTGATGAAGTGTAGGATTATGATTTCTATTGAGCAATGTGAAATGAAGAATTATGATTTAGAGGTACTGTCACTGACAGAGGACGATTCTTGAGTTTGTGCTTGAAAAGGATAATTATCAGTAAATCGAACACATACGCGCGGAAACCACCCTTTATGCTTCTCGTCTTCTCTTTTATACCCGTAGAGCCAACCACGTTGGCCGCGTGTAATAATATATTCGTCACCTATCGAGATCTGAAAAAGAAATATGTGATTGAAAAACCGAATAAGAACATTCTCAGCTTAAAGTAACTAACTTTGAGCCGAGGTTCTCCACTAAAAGGCTGGCATATGAGCATTCGGAAACCATAGCGGATCGACGCAAAGTAACCACCACGAAAGTTCTTTTCTACGATGACAATCCGTGAGAAGTAGCGTTTCAACGCCTTTTGACGCAGTTGCTCTCGCTGAAGGTGACGTATTTCATGTATATTTCATACCTATTATAGCAATGTTGCTTTCTTAATCTTCAAAACATATTTTCAACTAACGGCGTACATAAAATTATTATCAATAGTAGTTATAAATGTCTAGCAATGAGTCACAGTTCAAAATATATGGGAGGCTTTATATCCGATCACAGAAATCAATCGGGAAAAATGATTGAGCTGATTTATAACACAAGATGTAGCACAAATTGCAGTAGTGCTTCTCTAGAGCAGAAAAGCATATCATAATTTGCTGTAACACACAGCTTCTTTTGAGCATCTGACTAGCAACACTACTCCGTAAAAGCTTTATCTGGAACCATATCAATTATAGTAATTATTATCGATTTCTAGAATTCTAGTCCTCAATCGCTGAAATTTCTTTCGCCACCAAACCCATCTACCTCGACTATGAGGCACAGGAGTCAAACCAATTGTTAGTCAAGCCAATTCCAGTTGTGAAGTGAATCAGTAAAAAACGTAAGCGACACGAAACATATTGAATTATTCCGTCACCACAAAAATTAAGCTGTAACAAACCAGATGTTATGTGGTCTTTTTACTATACTTCGTGAGATGGAAAACATTTCATATAGGATAAAATTCTACATTAATGACAGGATAAATAAAAATAAAAAGCACACCTAAATGAATCCGTGGAGACAAAATATCCTTGAGAAATGTCTTTAGCACTGTTTTTATTACGGAAATATTTGTCATTTGTGTAATTACTATTCCCATTATTACCTTAGCTGACTGACATGGATGTAAAGGCTTATGTCTGAATTTACCTCCAGTAAGAAGTCCCACTTGTAAATATAATACGAAAAATAAGTATAACAAGTCAATTTTCTTTGAAAATTTCGTTCAAGCATTGAATTTTCTTAATATTTCTTCTCAACAAAACATTCAAAACACTATTGTTTCCCACCTTATTAACCGTTGCAAGATCTCCGTTTCTAAAGTTGTATTCCGTTATGATAAGGAGTAAATAAGTGCTTAAGGCATAGAAAAAAAATATATAGACACAATGCCTCAGATTGTATATAAATAATTTCGTTCACGTAATGCTTTAAATTAAACAAATTCTAAAACAAATAACAACACTTACAGAAAGTGAAAACTGATCACAACCTTTTCGCACTGGCCACCATATTCCGTTCCCATTTGGCCTGTTATTAATACGATTTGAAATGATACGTCATGAATAAACTATCTAAATTTTGAAACGATAATTTTATAGAATATAATAATTAGTCAACTAACAGTCCAGACCAAGACAATAAGACGTCTTGAAAATTTCGTTTCCAACCAAGATCGTAAGGATATGTAAAATCTTCCCAATCACAATCATCTTCTTGGCGATAAGAAATAGCTTTTTGTTCTGGAAATTTTCGATTCTTAGTTGGTAACTAGTTAGACCATATAATAACAATGGAATATTGAAAATTATTAGATCATAAAATAATAGATAATCATATAATGAAGAATATAATCCAGGAGATATAAAAACAAGAATCTTCAACCGTGTTAGAACTCTGAAACACGAAAAAGACATTGCCAAAATAAGATTAGCAGATGATAAGATTGAAAACGAAGAGTGAATCTGTAAAACTGATCAGACTCTACCGATATATTCTTCAATGCCGGTTTTATTGTTCTTGATGTATTTCAACTGAAGATACAGAAGTCCTCCAACACCAACAACTACACCGAAAGCAAGTGCACTGGCGATAACCAATACAATCAAAGACCAGAAAGTCAAAACCACCACTGGTTCAGAGCCATCGCCAAACCGATAGTAGTAATTCTAAACGTAATATATAATTTTCTTTTCTTTCTTCTCTCAAAAACAAACGTTTTATCGTAACGTGGTAATGCATTGATTAAAAATCAAAACTACTTCTTGTTTATAAGCAGTCTGGTAGAATACCTCTTCAGTGTTGCAAATTATTCAATAAACTATTAGGAAAAATATGTAACTGCTCTCTCTAAAAACATAGCAATCTTTCTAGTGACAAATTGAGCGCATCGTCTTTGAGGATATGCAAATGATGGTTAGGAAACTGATTGGAATAATTTTTGAACGTCTCAAAATAGATGGAACTTACGATTTTCAGAATTATTCCATGTATTGAAGTAGTTTCTCAGTTAGAATTTCAACAACTAATGCTTGTA
>KN716266.1:165297-190989 GCA_000816705.1 Dictyocaulus viviparus | reverse complement strand
ATTTTTCTTTTGTCCCGTTTTTATTTTTCTTGATTTTTTACAACTGAAAATACAGAAGCCCCCCAACACCAACAACTACCCCGAAAGCAAGTGCACTGGCAATAACCAATACAATCAAAGACCAGAAAGTCAAAACCACCACTGGTTCAGAGCCATCGCCAAACCGATAGTAGTAATTCTAAACGTAATAAATAATTTTCTTTTCTTTCTTCTCTCAAAAACAAACGTTTTATCGTAACGTGGTAATGCATTGATTAAAAATCAAAACTACTTCTTGTTTATAAGCAGTCTGGTAGAATACCTCTTCAATGTTGCAAATTGTTCAATAAATTATTAGGAAAAATACGTAACTGCTTCCTTTAAAAACATAGCAATGTTTCTAGTGAGAAATTGAGCGCATCGTCTTTGAGGATATGCAAATGATGGTTAGGAAACTGATTGGAATAATTTTTGTACGTCTCAAAATAGATGGAACTTACGATTTTCAGAATTATTTCCATGTATTGAAGTAGTTTCTCAGTTAGAATTTCAACAACTAATGCTTGAATTTCATCACGGACTTTAAGAACAGTGAGATCCTGCTTTTTTAAAATTTTTAGATTCTACTCACCAGATTTTACGCTCATTTATTGACGACATAAAAAAATCCAGCCTTCTTTTTTTCAGTTAAGAGCAAGACCAATCAGATCAACCGTATCGATTTATTATAGCAATTTAACGAAAAATATTGAATTTCATTATTTTTCATCAAAATATTTCATTGTTAAATGATTTTTTTTTAAGTGCTCAAGATTTTCAGAACTCAAGTCTTTAGTTTTCAGCATTGTATTTTACGTGTATAATCGACGTCTCAACACTTATAATATCATTATTGAACTTGTTTACAATTAAAAGCAGTAGTACTCCACAAAAGAAAACAAATGGCAAATAGACAGTGAATTATGCTATTCCCACACAACTTGTTATTATATTAGCTATTTCGCTCAAGCTATGTATATAAGTATAGGTCATGGAGTTAATCTGATGGGCACCGTAGTTTAGTAGAGAAAAAAAACGGTGAAGCATTAGAAAGAGTACAGTAAGACATCGACGATGGTAGTGAAGACTAAAATGAGTACAGAGCTCCAAGCTCAGAATTAAGACATCACGAGTCATGCTGCCTTAACGTATACCTCAGAAACTTGAATTAGCGAATAAAAATGAAATATGATCACTAGATGTAACAAAACGGGTTATCGAAAAATGCAATGATGGGCGTTCCCTAGATCATACGAGTAAGAAGGGAAATCCGAAGTTGCATATTACATTAAAATATTTAGAATTAAGAATGAGGCCGTGCCAAGCTATAGAGGACTGGATATAAATAGCATATAAATCATGACCAGTGTACACAATTTGTGTATGATCGGATCCTACTGGCCATCAAACGTACTGTAGGGAGATCACCGATAGTAATCGTTGTTCACTAAGGTTTTAGAAGAAGAATATGATATCGGACTAATCCCTATAGCAAAAAAAATATATTTGACCACCACTGCGAGTGACACAAAATAAAAGATTTATTTGCACCTGCCCAACCCCGTCAACTGTCTAAGGGAATGAGAATGGTATGGGATCGGCTTCTAGATTCATGTGACGCCTCAAGTAACTTTACTTATTTCCTTTTTCAAAGATATGTGCTCTAAATTTATTTGCAGTTCAACTGTTGCTTTGTAGCAGATCTTTCCATATGAAAATGATTTTTAAAAACTGCCAAGAGCCTTTTAGAAAATCCTTAATCTATGAACTAAATTTGATGAAATATTGTTGACATTAGCAACAGGAGAAGCGGTATCAATTTGTCCAATCGTCGAATCTTACATCTACCGATTCTTTTAACTTAATAATAATATATTGAATAACTTAATTATCTTAATTTAGTAGATTTAATAAATAATCCCAACCACTCAATTTGCGGAGTCTCGGATGTGTATGACAAATCGACATCTAAGAACACCTAACTAGATACGGTGAGCGGTTAGGTGAGAGAATAGTTTAATCAGATTAAATTCCCATAGTACTAATTTTCCCTCACTATGGACAACAATAGATTTTTATGGAATGATATTGACATCTCATATTTTTGAGTCACAAAACTCGGAGTCTACACGGAGCTCAAACATTCATGGTGATGATATCAATAAATAAGACCATGATGAGTTTTGTAGCGAAATCAAAAAAGTGGGATAATTAGAAGCTTATCAAAAAACTGAAGAAGCTTTGGAGAAAAGTTGACAATCAGCGCACGCTGAATATAAATACATTTTAATGGCATACTCGTCAAACTAAATTGTAGAAAACAGCAATGTGATTCAAAATTATACATGAACAAATTCTTTTGAGTCAATCTTTACAATCCGAAAGTCTTGCTTTCCTACGCAAAAATTTTGCAGCCTGATTTTGATAAAGGCACGACTATCCTACTAAACATTATGTAGACAAAGCTCAATAAACGCCCTCTAAGCATACCAAGGACAAAAAAGTCAACAAAAAGCATATAATTACTTATATAACAACATAGATTTGAAAACATACCAAATTCATGGCATGATAAAAGGAAGAGATTAGGATTACCAAAGCGTGAATGCAACCAGCTATCGCTGACACGAGAAACCTAACAAAAAATGCATGGTTTCGATGGCCAACGCAATTGTTAATCCACGCTAAAATTAATGCAATAATGACAATAACACCAAGAATAAATTTCATGCTATTTATCGCTCCAGTAGAACTAAAAATTAGTAAGAGCAAAAGAAGCTAAGAGAAAAATACATCACTGACGACAATGATGATCCATTTTCATCGAACATCGACCACAATGTGAGCAATGGTGAGCTCTAGGAGCTTTATATCCACGACATGGATCACACCATTGCAATAAATAGTCGAGTGAAACATTATCCACAACACACTGTAACAAATACACATATGAAAGGTCGATAACTAGTAACCACTTTTGAGTGCAAAATATGAGAAAACCGCACGAGCCTCATCGACGTTTGGACGCCATTCGAATGGGACAATACCGGGACCGATAAACGAAGCTCTTGTTAAATTCACTACTGTAGAATAATTCCAGAAGAAAAATAACGTCAAATTAAGAAACCCTCCTAAAGTATTTAGAGGCCACCACATTATGGCAAAGAATGACGATACACATCCAATCTGAAAAAATCTTAAGTTTAATAGACCATTTCGTATCGCATATAAAACGAAACAGGAAAATATACGGTAACTGCTTTTTGAATAGAGTAATGAAGAACTTAAGATTCGAAACAAAAAATTTAAAAAAAGTGAAAATTTCAGCAGAAAAACCTACGCATCTATGATGTTAATCTTTGAATTTGTAGCAAACTAGAAATCACCCACATAAAATATAATAGAAAGCGCAAAAATCGGACCCCAGTGAAGAAGTTTATTAGTGGGCAGAACGGTTGTTTTTGATTTGTTATCTATATTAGTTTTCCATGCCGGTGCCTCAATAATCTCAATGTGCTTCAAGTAACCCGTTTCCCTGTTACAACCTGGAATTGATAACGAAATTTTTCTCTATGGTGAGTTTGATGAAATTTTTTACACACACCTATAAATCGTAGTATAGAAGACATACGAGACATCTTAAGACAGTTCCTGAGTGGACAGAATTATGCTCCACAAAACAGCCGTTGTTCAAGACAAAATGCGACAATTTAAAATATATCCTAGAAGTGTACTGAGAACAAACACAATAATAGACAACTAAATACCGTAGTTAGTGAGAAGACAACTTGTTTTAAACATGAATACTTGACAAGATCAAGTGCAGTTCCGAAGCAATTACTCCAAACAAATCTCAGGCAAATTTTATCAATAGACCGCATCAATACTATAATGGAATCGAACGATTTGTTAGTATATCCGCCAGTATACATGTCCAAGCAAATAATAAAAAGAATAATACGATTTATAAGAGATAGATCAAAATAACAGGCAACAATTGCATACAATACATAAAAATAATATTTTGCCTGCATTAACTGTAACAGATGATGCTCAATAATTTACATGAACAAATGCTTTTTACTGAATCCTTGGTTTTGACATGTATGCCTCCAACTCAGCGTCCAGCTCAGCTTCTGTCATTCTTGCCCTAAAAAGATGATAGCGATCATTTATTTCTCAGAATTAACTTTACCCATGTAATGCGAACAAATACACTGATATAAACGAAATACAATGAACTACCGTTCCTTTTCCGAACTAATGGAATATTACTATCTATCAGTGTATTGTGTATTTCGAATTGCTCAACTATAAAAATCATCTCTAGATGTATGATGCGCAGACCTATAAAGACTTCGCTGCAAAAACATAAGAGGATTCATATATTCATGCACGCCCTTCAGTTTTTATTCTATTTTTATATTACAAGATGTAAATTATGAATAAGAGAAACAATTTAGAAAGTTGAAAGAAAAATAAATGAAACATAATCATCAACATTACCTTCTTTCCATTCTTGTCTTACGTCCATAACTGCCCTTCCCTACTCCACCACCAAAACCTCGTCGATCCCCTAATAAGTAAAATTTATTGTATAGAGAAGTGTTTGCAAAAAAAAGGACGGATTTATAGATCTATCTGTATATTCTATATGAAATAAGATAAGCATTGGCATTGATGAACACTGTGGTGCCATGCCTCTACTCATTCGTTTTCAACGTGTTACCAATTTAACAGTCCCGATAGGATGGTGGGCTCGATGGGCCTGAGGTAAACAGAGATGAACTGAGTTAAGGTAGCGTGTCAATGTGGTACCCCCACCGCGTCACTGCTCCCCCGCAGTCTATATATACATAAAAAATGCACACCTACAGAAAGTAAATAGAGTTTGGAAAAAATAGACGTTCATTACATGGTGTGAATGATCGCTCTTTACGAAGACCAACATAATTTCAAACCAAAATCAGAAGAACGCAATATGAGAAATCGAACACCAAATAGTGGAATATTAGCCGTCCAAAATTAATAATGTGAAAGAACAGCCGTTTACGATGAAAACGTTCTTAGCGAAATACACAAAGGAAACAAAAAGCTTCCTTTTCGTACATGAGTGGCGAATTAAAAAGGATTCGATTAGAAATAAAAGTTGCTTGTGAAAGTACTGGAAGGATGTGGCAAATATGTTTCACTCCACGAATAAGAAGATAAAAACGTATTTCTGCGACAATCAGGGAAATGCTAGAGACTAGGAGAAGACTGATGCTAAATCCATTTGCGAACCATCTGATACGGTTAATAATCAATGCCACTTGTAGAACAACGCTGCAGAAAAATATGCTCGACTACTTAGACGGCCCTCTTCACGCTTCAGTGCGGACCTACAGCAATCTTTCTTGGCAGAAAACAAGAAAGAATATTAAAAGCAGCTCAAAAACGAACTATTCTGAAATAGTGCCGTCAGGACATTCGCAATTACCGTATTCCTCCTCTGTCAGCTTTGCTCATTAGATATCATTGAAGATTTCGAAAGAACCACGTGGAAACTTTACCATACTCTCAGTAAATATAAATGTGTAAACAATGATCTAAAAGCTCAAAACTGTAAAAATAAGAAGCATTCCAAAAAAAAATCCTAAAAAACCCATTTCAAAAGGAACCGTTGACTCGATGAGTGTGACTTATGAATATGTGATAACGGTAACCATGCTGCATATATAATGCAGAATTCATCAAAGTTTAAATGATGATCAGAAACTACAAGACTTTGGTAAAGATGTATCACAAACCGCATAGATTTGGCAAAATAAGCTCTCAAATGCTGCAACAATCAGAGCCAAAGGAACAATTAGCACGATAGTAAGTTTCAAGTTAAATTATGCAGTCATTAAACACCAATGTTTTAAAATCATCAAAAAATAGATATAATTAGAAAAATTATAAGATCTTTGCTAAGACCTGGAGACAAATTCCTAAGTGAATAATGGTATAAAACTTAAAAGAAAAACTGTATTCGAGAAAAATTGACTTAACAAATCTTTAAGGAAGATGTAGAAGGAGGTAAAACAGATATAAATGTGACTAAATAAAATTTTACAATATTTTCCAATAGCAAATTTTCCCAACCATTTCTGAAGTTCCTTTGCACTCCTCCTATCTGGGGATTCACCCGGATACGTGCACCCAAAGTATCACTTCCGTCAACTAGAACCATTCTCATCACCTTAAGTTTACGCACATTTATCGAAGACCGTTTATGACCAATAAAATTTCAAAATAAAATGTACCTGTCCATCCAGTGCCACACCTTTAAAGTCATTTATAACATTTTCAGCATCGCTTTTGCGAAGGTATATATCGCCTGTACCAACCGATATACCTGAAACAATTAGTCGGTGTACGTGATTACTTAAATGCATAAACTTGTGGCAATTTTTCATGGATTTGTAGAAATATCTAAACCATAGAATAGATGATATTTTTAAGCATACTCGAATTCACTAGGCGTTTTATTGCGAAGCACAAACACGAAGGACACTAGGTTATTAGTTATTATTAGTATTACTCATTTACCTGACTCGTTGTAATTAACAGTTGCAGCTTCGATTCTGTAATTTGCAAAAAGTTCTTCGAGATCAGAAGAGACGACGGAAGGAGCAAGATTAGAAATATTAATACGGACAGTTTTATTCGGATTACCAACTCCTAAATGTAGAAAAAAACTGCAAGTTGAATTAAGGTGAGCCTGTTCATTTATCGCGACATAATGTTGCACGCTTAAATGCACATGTGCATAGAAACACATCCAATACAAATGTATTTGCATGTGTCCTATACATACATAAAGTTAGATTAACAAGTAAGCACACACAAACAGGATTATATCATTCTTTATTATTACGTACCACCTATTTTAGGTCCACGAGTAGGTAACGGAGCGTCGTAATCAACATAGCTCTTGAATGATCTACCATGTCGACCACTCCTTGAACTCAATCCCTTGCGAAAGCCTACGATGTCTGTTTTTTGAATATGACTAATAGTGAAGGTGAAAACTAAGTCTAATAAAACCAACTAACCTTGACTCAATCCTTTTTTTTCCTGTCTGTTTCTTGCTATGATTTCATCAAGAGACATATCCATGGAAATCATTGCGAATGCTGAAATATTTGGAACATTGTTTTCAGGGCAAATAATAAAACATGAACTGGATGATAACTTACTAATACGTTAATCGTATTCTAATCCAGTTAAAAAAAATTAAACAAGGACACCACACACTATACAACAGGAAAAAAAAGTACTACCGAAATAAAAAACGACAGCGATGATTTCAAATGACGCCAAAGCTATGTCTCGACGTGTTGTCACGTACGTAGTTAAGACGTAGGATTACACAACGAAATTAAAATGTAGTGTCCTATTTATTAAGATGTACCCTGGTTGTTCGTGAAGGTAGGAGTTTCTCATATTTATTAATTAGCAGTATGACGTTGCGTGGGTATCAGATTTTATAAACCATATTTTAATATTTCGTACTTTTCTTTTTGAGATTTCATATTTCTTCCTTATACCAACCACACAATAGCTTATCCAGGTCATAATAGCTGTTGTGTACAATAGTACAATGGCAACGTAATATGATTGAGACAGACTTTTGTCGAGTTATGTGAAGAATATCAACCAAGCAAAGTTGTAATAATAATGTTAAATGGTTAGATATCGCAAACCATGCCACTACTACTATCTGCGTATAATCTTCGCGATAAGTGATATATATATTGCTTTCAAAACATAGCAGCTCACATTTGACGATCAGTTGATATCGCTGGAGGCGAGTAAAGATAGAAAAATTGTCAATTACGTCTGAATTAAGTCTTTACAAATTTTATTTGATTGCAAATTTCGATGGTTTGTCTTTAACGTTACTCTCAATGCAGCCATTAAGTCCATCGAAGTTTCATTTATCGTAGATATTGCGACGTTTGATCAAAAAAGTATGTGAGAACTTGTGAAGAGTATTCTCTGTAATAATGTTATCACAGACTAGGCAAATATCTGGATGCTTCGATTCGCAGTACGCTTGACTTCGGGCATATGCGTGGCGGTAACCGCGTTCGACATGATTGGACATCCAGCAGTGGTCACAGGAGCATCCATGACGCCAACTCTTGAGGGATCAGATGCCCGTTGGTGGCACAGAGACATGGTTTGGCTCACACCTCGGAGAAGTCGCTTACCTAACGTTGGCGATATTATCACCTTTGTGTATGTGTTATGTGTAAAAACTTATTTTCACTGATAGTTGGTTCTTTAGTGCATTCACATTGACATAAATCATCTGTGTCACATAAGAGGAAACAATTTGCATTATTCTTTACTTATAGTTCATCTTAACGAGTCAAATTTCATCGGGAATGTTCTTTACTAAAAGACTAGTGTCCAGCTTCTCTAATCGTTATACAATCCGATGAATCCGCGCTACAAAAAATCCTACGAAGTATTTCGTATATTTTCTTACAAACAAATCATCCTACAAATTGTGTAGACTGAGCAGAAATTTTGACCACTGAATTGTGGTGTATAGGCGTATCCAGCTCACCATAATAATGTAGCCATAGTGCTCAGAGTCTTTTTTTTATAAAATGAAATTAAGGTGATAAGTTTTTGAAATATATGTTGATGTTTATGAATACAAAGATGTACGTATTGATCAAATTAGCAAGCAGGTAGACAAGCTAATGTACGCTCTGACAACTTGGTGCTCTCCAGATCCATGATATGAGGATGTCGTTATCAAGAACTTCTCATCGATGAATTTTTCAAGGTCACCGCGGGAACCGGAGAAGATCCATATCAAGCGAGTCAAGGCATTAGAGGGCGATATTGTGAAGTGATTATATTTATATTTTATGGTATAAAAGTATAAATAGGTACGGTATAAATAGATTCCAGGCCAAGGCATAGAGATGAGCTAATGCTTGTTCCAAAAGGATGCTGTTGGATGGAAAGTGACAATCCTGAGAATGCTTACGATAGCAATGTGTACGGTCCAGTAAGTGATACATCATATATAAAACAATACCGTAAGTATTCGATGTTTCAGGAATAATTTTTAGGTGAGTATTGGTTTAATGAAGAGTCGTGCTACTCATATCATATGGCCTCCAAGCAGATGGAAGCATTTGTAACATGTCAGAATTCATTTCCGATTATTTTCCTAGAGATTTTTGTATCATAAACGATGAAATGAAAGCGAATATTGCGAAATTTTGTTACATATTAACGGTGATAGTTCCACTTCTATTTATATCCTGAGTACTTTATACTAGTGCGTAAAAGCCTTGTATGCATGAATGTTAAAAACCCTGCATATAACGTCATGTGCAACTGCCATTTAATCGATTACTTCTGAATTATTTATTATTATTTAGCCATTTATTTCTAAACTATGCGGCACATTATTTTCTTTACAAGCCTTCAGCTTTCAGAATGTAGAGTATCTATGCAGTAACTACTCTCCACGGCTTCCATTACCATATTGTCACAGTGACCCATTTCGGCTAAGTGAGCAATGCACTCCAAACATTGAGATCGGAACTAAATACTTACAATAGCGTAGTAGTCATCAATGAGACCGAAGCATCTCCTTTTATTCAAAAGAAGCATACCGTTTTACTCCCCGAATTGACTAGCTCTCTTGCTACTATATGTGATAAGGCGTCAAGGTCATTCTCGTAGAATAGATGATTACACAATTTCCGTCTAGAGATATCAGTGAAGAATTTTAGACGACGGTCTAAAATAAGTTGATATCTGTGCATGATTTCGATATTTGATTCTTTTTTATTCCAACTAGTTAATGAGGGACACCGAACTAACATGTGTCCATCTAAAACATAGGAATACAGCGCAAATGACACAATTGATAGGTAAATGCAACATTGTACACACTTACCAGTTATCTCCTCATTTATTGATTTCACCAATATTTGGCCGAGAAGAGGACATGGGTCAATTTCTAGCGCATTAATCACCCGATTATCCATTGTATCAGGAAAAAAGAAATTAAAATTGACAATGAAATCCATTATTTCTGTAGGGTGGTCGCTCACACATTTGATCAACTTTGTGAAGAAAGTCTCATCAAATAAATCTATAAATATTTTCTTTGAGGACATAATTATTGAAGTGCTTCTTTGCGAAATAATATGAAATGAAAAACAATCATCGTATCGAACAGAGATGTCTGAGAATTCTTTAACAAACTGACCAAAATGATGAAGAGGAGGTGACTTCTCAGCAGAATAAATCATTGTGAGTAAGTTTATCGCTAGTACATGTATGTCAGACAACTTGAGATCTCCTGTTTGGAATTCTAATGCTAATATTTCTGGTATTCGAGAGTTGAGAAGAAAAGGAACAAGGTCTGGACAAGTGATTGTTAATGTTGAGATACATTTGAGTACTGCCCAATGGACATCTTCGTTTTGATCCTGGAAAGAACGTATGCAACTTTGGTGTTAAAGAATTACTTTTTTTGGAGCACCTTAACCAATAAGTATGTCCTACTACAATTGACCAATGAGTATGTCCTACTACAGTTTCTACATACCATTTGGTAAACGTTTATAAGCTGATTTAACCATTGGAAGTCTCCAGTCGATATCACGTGCATGACAATTTTAGGATCGGTTTTCTTCTAAAAACTACGTGCATAACACAAGTAAAAGTAGGGATGCTGATTAGAAAATCATACTACACAATCGGAGAATACACGTATATATTCGACAAAGATAACGTCATCTTGATCGCACGAATAACTGAGCTGAAACACCGGGAACTCTAATTATATGATTGAGGCTGCAAAAATGATAATATATTCTTTCACTTCATTTTTTTCATTAAAAATTCGTGCCAATTGCTCCTTTATATTCACAAGAAAACGGTAGTCATAACAATCGTCCACACACACCGTATATCCATCGATTGCGTCTCGTATTCGTTTGAACGACTCGTCACTGTAAATTGTTCACTCTGTTGTGTTGAATCTTATGTTAAAACGCTAAAGTAACACATATCATAAATAATTCTGTACCAGATATCTGTCTGTTGTAATTGTTTCAACACAACTATAATGTTATTACAATCTTGAGCGATTGAACGATTTACATCTCCATAATATTGAGTCGATCCCGAACTTGAAACCTCAAGCGGGACTGAAACTCACATCAGCAGACACTCCCTCTAGTGTGCTACCTGCTACCTGCTACCACTAGCAAGGTACTACTTGTGCGGTAGTTCGATGGTTCACTTGTTCTCAATAATTCTTAGGGAGCGTGGCGTAGCTGCGGCAGTATCGAGTCAGCTTCGCCGCCGACCTCTGCACCAACCAAGCCCGCCATTCCTTTGTATGGTGTAAACTGGTACCAGAAAATCTAATTAAAATAAGCAGCATTGACTCAAGTAATGGGTCGTGAACTCAAGTCACTACATAGACTAGGCTCACATTCAATAACCCGTATGATAAGCGCGCATTCAATAAGCCCATGATAGCTTGATCAACGCCAAAGATTATCTTTTCTTATAAGCTATCATGAAAAATCATCGCTTGTAAATAAAAAAAACAAATTACTTTAGATGACTGTAACGATCTTATTGCTAATTTTCCTTCTATATATGTACGTTTTAAATATTCAGTAAAGATAGGTTCACAAAAGGTTATTGTCAGAAAAATAGGTGTAATATCATAAACTTTTTGAAAATTTTTTACACACTCACTGGATAAATGGCGCTATAACACCCATAATATTCCTTGCTGCTTCGATACAAGAGTATAATGGCGCATCAGTGGTAGATCGAACAGCATCTATTGTGTCTCTTGCAACTTGTTGTTCGTCCAATACACGTGAATACATTTCTTAGAAAATTTTTTAGTATTGTGCATAGATTTCGCAACAAGTCTGTAAATTAAAAGACAGAATGGAGATATAAGATTCCCTTTAGTGATACCTATCAATACGTCCATAGACACGGAAAGAAATCTAAAAACACTTTAAAAAAAGTTGGTTCTTTAAACAATTCTAACAATATGTAAAAGCCGGATTCACAATACAGAACATCTGTAGAGAATACTCTCTCGAGTAATCTCTACCTTATCATTTGAATTACATAAAAAGTGGATACAAATCATGTAATTATATTGTTGGCCTTCTCCTAATAATCATACACAATTGTCCTAATTCATAAAGGGTCATAGTTGTTTTGTGTTGTGCTTAGCCTGTGGTACTGACATACATTGTTTTGACGTCGTACTTATCCTCTAGTACTGACACATTGTTTACACGTCGTTAAGCTCCGCCTCCTCCCTATATAAGCAGCTACAGACTCATACAATCTCAATGGTTCGTAACGTATTTTTCTTATCCGCATATATTATTCTCACCAGTTGCATCTGATTGTAATTGTTATCTAATTGAATAATCACATAGTGATTAATCTTATTGCATGTTCCTCATTCACCGTTATTGTTGACTTGATGTAATATTTATGTTTGTTTAAATAAAGGTTTAATTACCCAAGTTTGAGGTTCCATAAAGCAAGTTCGAGGCGAGCAGTACAAAAGACCCGCGTGGCAAACTACTCACGGCGAGCATTAGGATATTCACTGTCACTGATTCTAATACAATTCCGGTACATCGGCCACTACACTACAACTTGTTGCATTGGCCAAGCCACCACTACAAAACTACTGCATTGACCAAACATTCACTCCAATCTGGTGTATTGGCCAATCATTCACTACATTCTGGTGCATTGGCCAAACATCACTACAACATCAACATTACTATCAAGTACAATAATAATGTGATTTTATATTACTATGGTATAACAGATATCATTTAAAATCTATAAAACAACATGACTCAAAACGACAACATACTACATAGTTTCCTATCTGCCATCATCAATCTACTCCAACCATTATGCCTTGCATTGATAACTGCCAGTTTTCAGTGTTATTTTCCAATGCGATTGGTGATCGTCAGATTGAAATGCTAGGTTTGCTGAAAAGTTCGATATAACCTGGGTCAAGTGATATGACATATACAGCGTAACGATGAAATCATCAACCATAGCACTGTGCGAAATCTCATTACAGTGGTGCCTAGTTTACAAAAGAAAGAAAAGACGAAATTGTTTTAACGCTTGCGGTAGTACTAATAAACGTACTCACATGACTACTGTACAGGTCCTATTGCTATCAACTATAATAATAACGTATTCAACAGCAATAGCACTCATATGAAAATACGTTTGCAATACAACATGAATCATTAGGACAACTTGGGTAAGAGTAATTTCTTCATATGTTATATTCTTATGATCAGCTAAGCTTATGCTTATTATCAAAGTACACATCAATATATTACTGCCCAGTAATTTTATCGACTAACAACTTCTAAAATGACATAAGCTGTGAAAACTTTTATCTATAAATAAAATTTTTATACGCTTCACTAAAAGACATATGTACAACTTCTCATATCTAGCTAGCAGACAGAGCCTCAATCCTTGCAGAACATTAATGGAAATTGCAAATTCAATTAGATATGAATCTAAAGCTTATTGCTGGATTTATTGAAGCGAATAGAAATACTTAATACGTAAGCTGCAGGCAATTGATACTCATACTAATTGAGGTATGTGATATAAATTAGCAAGCAAGGAACAATGATTATGTTCGTTCCTTCAACATCCAGTAAAAGAGTACTACTTCTTTGAGCGCTAATCAGCATGCTCCAAAATATTGCTGCTTACATAGATTGACTGTGATACACTGTTTTGTAACAGGATCAAAATGAAACACAACTTTCAACTTCAAATACCTCCTCTATTCTGCCACAAAAAACTATACTCGTATTCTCCATGCAAGTATAAGTGAAAATGTGTAAAAACAGAAGTTTGAACCTGGACTATACAATGGAATGGTTAATTGTATAAAGGTTTTGCATAATCTGCAAAACTGAGCTTGTCATCATCGATATTGATTAAAACTCTTCAAAGTCATTACCTTATCAAGCTGATACTGCTTGTGAGGACATGGATTAGAAATGTTATGATTGTTCTAACCATACTAGCTTTATCAGAACATCCCATTTTGCGACAAATACCTTATGAGAAGATTGTCTGAGCATTTTACTTCTGCTTTTTTAATGCGTTGCCAGCAGTGTTTGTTTTGATTAGTATTACGTCAACCTAAGACGACCACCAATTTTGCCTCTATACAAATGCCTTTTCTCACCTTAGAAATACTCTTAAGTGACTGATAACAACTATTTCAGCTATCGTAGTAGCCTCTAACTTTTGTACAACAGTGTTCTTCATTTGTGGTAACACATCGGATTTGTTGATGAACAAGTTCTCAGTAGTGCTATGTTTATGTTCTGAATTTATTTCCGTCAAATCTCACCTCCATGTTAAGCAGTAGTCATCGCGGTCACTATGAACAAGTTGCTTTTTCCTTCTTATTCTTTGCCGTGTAAAAATTTTAAATCCTTAGTGACTCCTTTATCCTTCTTGATACTTTTCACAATTGAGTAGCTCAATGTCTTGTTCATTATGAGCCAACTCAGCTCTGTGCTATTAGACGTGCACAAAGTAAGCACTTACAAACAGAGGTTGTCTTCAAAAAGTATAAATGTTAGTCCAAAGAGGTAGATTCGTAATTAGTCGCAATGTATGATGAAAAACACAGTTATGTTACTCATGAGTCAGAAACATTCATCAACTTGTTTTCATGAACCGCGATGGCTTGTATTGTTAACGTACATTATGTTAGTGGAATACAGACATTCCTACACGCTCAAAAATTAACGCATTGTCGCTTTTTGATCGTAGGTTTGGATTTATCCCCGAGCAAACTAAGCCCCTTATTTCTTCATATCGATAGATCAACATCATAATGACTTAGAATAATGATAAGCAGCTACTTAATGAATTAGTCTTTTTGAATTATTATCCATTCAGTCATCTTCAGTATATCATAAAGAAGAATCACAGGCTTATTCCACAAGTATAGACTACATATTAAATACTTATTTGGCTCGTGATCAATTGAGAACAAGAGACTAAGATAAATATGTATGAAGAAACATGCAACACCGAATGATTCCATGATATTAGACCTTATTTGATTTCCCGTAGTTTTCTACCCACGAAAACGATTGAAACAGCGTACCTTTAGGATCAAAGTACAAGATCACGTGAAGAAACTGGGTTCGAGAAAGGCTATATTCGGAATGTATTAAAAAGAAGTGAAGTACTAGATTTTGTTATGTTAAACATATTTACCAAAAATCTTCTTAAACAGTATCAATAAATCTCGGCCGGAGAAAATTCAGCATGAGAGACGCACAATGCAGTTGTAGTAGGAAGCCCCGCGGTTAGGTCCGCCGTTAAGTGACGATGTCACGATGAAGACGAATACGTGAAGCATCCTACACGAATTCATCAACGCCAAAGCTTGTCTTACTATTTGACGATGAATAATGATACACGTTCATCCATGTAAACGTATAAACCAGCCGTTCTTCCAAAACATATTCCAAGCCAAAACATATTCAGTCACAATATGCTCTGTATACGACTACAAGAATTGGTCAATATTACTGAACAAATATTTTCCCATCTCTAATTATCTTCTAGCTTTTACTTGCTAGCCACAACAAGCCGTAGTTCCATTACCAAACAGTCAACCGCACGAACTTCTTAGTACCAATTTTTACCACAATAAAATTAATAGCCTTCATTAATGTATTCATAACAATATGCTTAAAACAGAAAAACATGTTCTTTGAAAAATATAATGAGATCTAATTTAGCTTTACGGGAACGCGAAGGTAGAGGTGAAACAGTGACACGCATGCCCGAATTCGCCACTCCCAGACCTACCAAGCCCACCATACCTCAGGGGTCGGTACCCACAGGAATGTGCATAAGATGACCAGCACTAACTTGGTGAATAGTGGAAAACTCAAGTCACTGTATAGACGAGGCACGCATTCAACCACTTGCACGATATCACGTTGAACACGAATGCATAGGCACATCCCGCAGCAAGGACTGATCAAATTCAAAGCTTCTTTTGTCTTATCATAATTTACATTCACAAGCCTCGGATACTTGTCTGAATTTGTTTACTTACTTACGCTTTCTTCAGTGTTATTAAAATAGAAATTATGATTAAATTGCATAAACACATGCACAAATACATGCATACATAGTAGAAAAGCTACTATTTCGAAGAAACAACTTGAGTTAAAATATGCGGAAAATGATTACAAATAATGAACCACTATACAGAAAGTAGGCATTGTTTTGAATTAACAGGCAAAACAATTTAGAGACAAATTTTGAATATCTTTATGACTGTCATTAATGTAAATACAAGTCACATTAATAAATGGTGAAAAAAGCGAGAAATGATGGCTAATATGGTCCCCCGGATGTTTTAAGCTGTCTGTCTCTTCTTTCGAATTAGGAGCAGGCACTCATCATCATAAAGTGTCTTCATCTGAGTTTGATGTGAATCTACAACTGAAATATTTCCGAAAAATAATAAGTAAAGGATTGCGGATAGGTTGTTTGAAAATTAATGTCAAATACAAAACATTTTTCTTTAACCGGCCTTGAAAAGGATCTTTAAAAAAACGCACTATTTCTAAATTCGTCGCTATTCTGGAAATACTAAAGAGAAGATAAACTTGGAAAGTGAAGAAACCTTGGTTGAAAACTTGAACTTTTACAAGCGAACTTGAACTCAACTTTTACGAATGTAAAGGTTGCGGACGGCAATAAATTCAGGGCTTAGCTAGAAGCAAATACATGCACAACTGCTCAAGAATTTGTAAAATTTGTGACCAAATCATGACAAACGATATTCGAATCAGCAATTGAACAGCAGCGACGTTAGCAGCGAACAGCAACTCAGTAGACATTCCCAGAGGCGAGATTGTAATAAAAGTGGAGCACTTACCTACCATTACAAATTGTGCTACAGTACTCTTACAAAGTTCTGCAGCATCTCATTCGTCAGACTCTATACTTTCAAGAATCTTGACAGCTCTTGTGTACAAAAAACATCTTGGGAACAAGACCCACGTCGGAACTGCCTTCAAGAATTCATTGCTTCCTTTTCAAAAATATCAGATAACCTACATAAAAACTTGTTTCTTCTTCACAGAATGGTGGAAATTCCAGTGATTTTTCAATCCTAGTGACAAATATTATTCTGAGTTGACACATAGTAATCCAGTTACACATTTCAATTTGACAAAATTCAATTTTCAAACAACCTACATAATTTATTCAGAATATCCCACTAACCTATTAAAAATAAAATCAGCAAGATCCGGCCTTTTTCGGCTATGAGGCGGCTCGCCTGGGTCAATAGAACCGTCAGGGAGTTGATGCTTATAAAAACACTTGTTTCCGAATGGACAGCCTTCTGCAGATACTCCTTCCTTAAATACAATGTTTATATTGACGTTTTCGTTTTTATTGACCAAGAATTCTTTTACATTGCACAAGACTATAATTGAAATGATACACAAGGGCTACAACAGACTAAGTACTTAAGTTCAACGACGGACCAACACAAGAATGCCTACCAAAGTGAATAGAGACATTATCAATTTTTACGTCAGAAATTTTTTCAATTTCAATTTATACTGTTCAAAAAAGTAGCATCGATGGAGGTGCCGCCGTGAGATGCAGATTTGAATCAGGTTCGCAACCGCCCCTAGGAATATCAAACCCGTCATCCCTTCAGGCTTGGTAAGTTGCTGCCAGATGAATCTGGCTAAGATGAATAGCACTGGATTGGTAAAGAATGGTCAGCTCAAGTCACTGTATAGATCTAGCTCGCATTCAATCACCTCCACGAGGTCACGTTCAACACGAATACATAGGCACATTTCGTAACAGAGCATGATTAACGCTTATCTTATCTTTCCTACGTACTTATAACCTCAACAATAAGCCAGTCAGCTTGTTATTAGGCATTCTGTAAAACTATCACCTAGTGCAAAGACAAGCAGCACTAGCGAATTTCTTAATTTTTCCTCACTGTACTATCATTTCCCTATGTTATATTATGCACTGCACAAGTAGTAAAGTATAAAAGTAGATTAGCGTGACGAAAGACATCACATGTGAAAGAATTATGGTAAATTTAGGATAGGATGGAGTATATATAATGGTATATGTAGTTCACACAACTATATTCTATTTATGACATGTTCTAAAAAAGTCAGATGATTTTATACATACGATTCTTTCGATATTAATCATAAAATTAGGCCCAAACTAGCATTAACATCTCAAATTTCAAACTGTAAGTGGTGATAGTGATATTTGTGGAACTTTCCTAATTCTTGCCTGAGATCCAAAGCTTTACGATTAATTAAGCATCATTGGGGATACTAAATATAGAACTACAATGAGTTTATGCGATCTTTGCAATTATTTCTGTGATGAACTATAATAGATAAGAACGAAATCATATAAAGCAACACATATTCTCACTAACTTTGTAGTATCTACACTGTTTCTGAGCCATATTACTGCGATAGACTTCACATAATATGCGTTTCTCGTCGTCTTCTTCAACCCATAATGTCGACGGCATGACGAAATTACTATGCTTTCGACATTCGGGACACGAGCTCAAAAGAAATACAGAAATATTCATCAGAAAATACTGTACATTAAGAAAAGAGCTCAAAGCTAGACAAACCGAACAACATCAGTTTCGAATGACTGATTTCTTCTCCACTCACGAATGCAACCCAGACAAAAACAATGTCGACACCCCTCCAGAATTCCAAATCGTAAGTTCTTAAGTGAGTAAATGAACAAAAAGTCGAAGCCATAAAAGAGCTGATACAAAAACGTTCACCTTTTAATTTGTACTAATATCAATGCTTAGAAGAATAAACTCAAAAATCACATTTGCATCATTTCCTTAAAACCTATATATACACTCTTCTCACTTTTTCAATTATATTCTCCATACAAATACCACAACACTTTCCAGCACCCTTCGCTGCAGCAATTGCATGTTCCATCGCAATTTCATGCGCTTTTAAACACTCCTATAATACATTTGTATATGCCTTGGGAACGTTTTAGTTACAAATGACCACTTACTGCAAAATGTTGTTTCTGTTGTTTTTCATCGTATGGATGAATACAAGCACGAGAACACATATCACACACAAGACCGTGAACAAATTGGCATTTTTGATTTTTGCATTCACCCATTTCAAAATACGGACATAATGGCAGATATTTCTCGCTAGCACTTGAACCTGCTGCCACTGCATACGATGTTCCTTAAATTTTGGTGAACTGTGCAGTTTAGAGATAAAAACCAGTAAATTTTGTGGATAAGTATTTAAGTGGGAGTAAACCATTATATACTGTTTGTCAATACAAACATTCTAGCAACCTCGATATTAATCTATTTATCTCTTGTTGTGTAGCCAATAAGAAGCATTTTAAGCCTTCCACTATCGAAATGAAATGGATAGACACGGTAAGAATAGAGCGGCAAATGTATTGAGCTGGATTAAAATCAACTTGGATGAAAGCATCAGACGTGCGCGTATGAAGCACATTCCTTCGAGATTCATCAGGTTCGTATCGAAATTAATTCAACCACCTTTAAAGTTTTTCCAGATGTTTTTGGTTTCTGTCCCAAAATTGGTAACATCAACACAAATTTCACTACTATTATGCCTTCTAAATATTGTGCAAATATATTTGAATACCACTACATACCCTTCATATTTATTGCCATATTCACACGAAAGATTATTATGATTTATAACGTCATGAAGTCAGCCTTCAGCGCTAATAAGGCAGTTTTGGGAAACGCAAAGACGGTTATAAAGCCACTATGGGAACGATTACAAAAAGTATTTGACAATAATCCGACTACTCTTCGATTATCCGATAACTCAATTTATAGGATTGCATTTCATACACTAGCTGGCATAAATGGTCATTTCACCAGAAAGTGCAATAAAAACGAAATCTAATGGACTTGATTAATCTTTTGCCTTTTTTATCTTTTATACTTGAGTAGTCAAAATCATTAGAAATGACTACAGGTTGTTTTTATCACTGTTTTCACAATGTATTTACTACTGAGTGAGTATACCTGTACCAATACTTTCAAGAATGAAAACCGTTGCCCTATTTTTAATTTGTATGAAATACTGCTAGAGCAATCGAGGATCAAACAAACATGCAAATTCTAAAGGCAGATAAGAGCTATTGAATTTTATTTTATATGTTCGCTTGCGTTGAGATTTCAAAAACGATTGCACGGCATGTTGCTAAACACATTATAGTAAAAATCGGTGAGTTATAATGATCCCATTACACAAAAACTATTAAATTAAAAGCATTAGACAAATATAAAACTTGAACACCAAGTTATTCTATCCGAAGTTGGCCTATACAAACTATGCATGATATGACTGCAACAAAAATGATTCTGCCTAAGGCGAATTAATAACTTATGACAGCCGGTTAAAACTATTAGACAGCCACAGAATAGGATTTCTTCAATATCAAACGTTCTGCTTTGAAAAGATTATCAACGATTGCTGGCAAAAAATTGAATTTTTTGATCACGTAAAATACATTAGTATTCAAACTTGAAAACTGCGTGAACACATCTATTTTATTCCAAAACTCGGTGGCTAAAAACGATGGGTAATCTATACGATGTACATCATATGATTGATGTACCAGTCTCAAGTCATTGTCATGAAGTTACGAGCACATTTCATAAAATAAATGGTATTTTGATAAAACTCATTTCAGTACCAAAATAATAAGTCGTATAAAATAGAGACTGATTAAGAAATCTCATTTAGCAAATAACGAAAATATTAATGTAATATATAATGCTTGCGGAAAATAATTACCGACTGTTTTACGTTTCCAAGCAGGCATAAATTCCTCAGCAGAAACATTGAGTCCAGGTTTGAAGTGATTTTCTTGTTTCGGTAATGAAGAAGGTTTCTCCGTAGTATGCTCTTTGCAAGACGAATCGGAATTATTTGCTTTGGGACGAGTATGATCATATCTGCAGGCAGTGCCATAAGCACAGCTAAAAACGGCAAGCTGTTTGAAGTGTCATCTTTTGCAAAAAAAGTGCATTAATGTGTAACAATTAATAGAATAAATAATTTCCATTACCTATTTAGAAAAAAAAAAACTTGTTACACTTACATTGGAATAATAAATAGAACAAAATGTGTGACGGAAATGTGGTTGGGTAAAAAAATTACTACCGACGAACCATTCTTTACTATCTTCTTCGAATACATATAAATTTTTTTTTATTATTAGAACTTCATCAATTATGTAACTGATAAAACTTCATATTCGCAACTTCTCGCAAATTGATAAGTCGAAATCTTTAAAATCACTGCGAAAATAGATTAAAGATATACACAAGTGGATTGTTCCCAGAATAGCAAAGCACTCCCACAAAAATAAATGCCATTCCACACATTCCTATGATACTGACCAGAATACTGTAGACAAACTCACGTGCCCTTCAAGTAATATCGACAAACAAGATCTACAGGACTATTCCGATCATGGGAATAAGCGCACCGATCTCCTTGTGAGCAACAACCACTGATGAAATAGCGACACGCGGTGCGATTCCGATTCGCAATATACCCGGACATAGCTGGACGTGTTAGGCTCACTGCTGAAAAATTAAGGCAAAAGTTCAATTATGGTACTGACCATTCTCGTAAATTTTATAGCGTGCCTTAAACTGAGAGGATAATTCTGTTAAATGACAATAACGAAGAACTAGCTTCTCAAATTGTATAGTGGCATAAATAAAATCCGAAAGAAAGTAAATCAAGTGGGCATGCATTGCTATAAAGAAGCTCATCAACTCAGTTTTAAGGCTACCTGATATCAAAGTACATATCCCATGAAAATTAACGTGTATAAACCATCATATTCACATTATCATCTCATAGCATTATGTTATACCCCCCTCCTTTAAGCCATATCATTGAACATGGGAAGAAATGTCTTTTCTGGGTCACTCAACACTACCATGGCATAGTGACGAATGAAAAAACAAAGTGCTGTATTCATGCAGATACATATACTGCTGTAATTACACGATTTGTCGCGTTTATAAACAATTCTATGTTCTAAATCAACTATATGTTACAAACTGCATTCTCATTTGCCTAATTAATTCTGTGCTGTATACAAACCACAATGCGTTCTATTTCCGCATACTTATACGAAAACAAAGATCTACAAAATCCCAAAGATATGCTGAGACTGATGTATTGGTATAGATGTGGGATCAGTTATAGATTATTACCTCGCCCAAAACCAATTGCTTCAAGCAATCTTCCTAAAATGTCATAAAGAAACTGCGATATCGCAGCACACGATGTCGACATTATTTCTGCGCTCAACGGCTAAAATGCAGTTGCGAAATCACCTACTTCACCTTTTGTACCAGTGAACCACCGTTTGAAGAAGCATGCTCATCGACTAAACAAGACTTGGAATAGTTATCGGTGGAGTTCGGAGCATCTGTGGTCGGTTACAAAACTGAATTTGTTCATGTAACAGTTGAAAGTGATAAGAATTCAAGAAAGCCAGTGCTTTAAACAACGTTCAACTGTAATGACGTGAAGTGTTAAGTATTGTGCAAGAAGTCCCATAAGTACAACATAGATGCTTCACGTAGACGAAACCTGTAGTGCTATATAGACACCTACGCAAAGCTAAGCGGTGTTCATAGATTGGAATGAAATGTAAGAAACTGTGCATTATGCTTAAAGACGGAAAACATTCTAAAGAACATACATATTACGTGCATTCGATTTTTCAAAAAAAGACTTAGTAATCATTGTTAAAACATCGAGCACAAAACCACACGGGGTCAAACTTAATAGTTTGTCAAAAGAAGTACAATTGCATAATAGTAGAAAATTCAGTACAAAAGTGTACATATGCAAATATATCAGTAAAGATTAATCGATAATATAGGCATGAGCAAATCGTATGTAGTTTCAGGTTCAAAGATTTAATAACAGATTAAATAGCATAGTTACAATAAAACTTACACATCCACATAAGAACATTACTTCATCAAATGTCAAGTTTTTTATGACAAACTAACACCTGTTAAAAGAAAAGTAAGGAAGAGCTAGTATTTAAAAACGGCGTTCAATTACATCATGAGATAGCCGGGTTTATCCACACTGTCGAATACAGATATCACAAAATCGTGCACTAAATAAAATTCAGTACATATATACACCACTTTACAGGAATGATATTGTCTTTGAATATGACGAAAAGTTGAATTACAAATTGAACATGCGACTATTGTCAGGGGCGGTGGTCAGTGGTGGTGGTCAGTGGTGTAAACATTAAATCAATATAATAAAATCCTAGAACGTTCGTCTTATAGAACACCAATCAGTGATCCATAAATTTTTGGTTGCATTGGAATACTACTATAGTGAATCATAAACAAACACACTTGTAAATAAATCAGCAGTGGTTCAAAGAAAAATGTTGAAATTTTCTCAAGTTATACTATATTTACTACAAAAGGGAAACTTGACAAAAAAACATGAACTGTTCTTGCACTTTTCAAAAGTCTTGAATCTTAATCTCTTGTATTCACAACACTCTGACTTGTTTGAGACATAGCCGTGACATGATTAGTACGTAAAAGTTACAGAACGGCTTGTTGAATTTGATTCACTAAGTAAATAGTGAGAATTTTACAATCCATAATAATTTTCACTTTCATTAGTACGATATAAAATTATTGATAGAAGTGAAAAGACAGAAGTTGGTGCGAGGAAGTTCACGGCAATGGTAAGAATTAAAAAATGAGTTTTAAATATCTTTTTTTGCTTAATGGTCTCTTAAAATCGAAAAAGTAATGCATAGCTTAGCTAGCTACCTACGTGCTGCATTAAAAATCACAAAAAATTGATACTTCTCAGAATTGAAATCTTGCAAAAAATAGACCACCATCACGGACAATAATCTCCAAAGATACAAAAGAGTTGAAATGCCGTCCTGTTTAATAATCATAAATAATATTTGGAAGAAAATCCATTACCTTTTTATCTTTTTGTCCCCAGTTGTTTACGGCTGTTCTAGCATTATAAGGCAATCGCTCGAAAGTTGTCATACTATAAATATTACCTCATAAAAAGCAGTAGAAGATTCTATAGTATAAGAAGTGAAAGCAAAAACTTTTATAGAATATTTCGAAGATTTTGTATGCAACAAGAATGTGAAACGTTTTACATATAACGCGTGCTCTCTTTAACCGTTTCACAATATACCTAGTGTTATCATCACCAATCCCACATTTAAACACCACTGCATAAGCTGCTGATAAAAAACACAAACAACAGGTAAAGAATTGATTATAAAATTCCTAAAACACGAATATTCCTCTTGTTAAAGTAAGGAAGATGAAAGGATCCAGGAGACGAATCCGACGGGAACGAGGGCATAAGCTCGACTCGATATATGGGTATAATTTGATCGCAATGAAATTAGTTATGGGAAGAGAAAAGCATGAAAGGTAACACAGAATAAACTGAAATTCCGTATTAATCAACATACTTGTCATTAAATGACGATGAGCAACTGTTATTTTGAGGTGGCGACTCTCGGTTATCTTTTTGAGACTCTTGCATTGCAAGTTTATCTTCGTATTTTTGAATCTCTTGTGCCAATAAAAAACTGGAAGTATAAACTTATATTTTATTATGCAAAACCTAAAAACCCACAATACATTTCCTATTAAGAGAAATTTCATAGATAGATTCATCAACCTACTTTATATGAAATTTTGAGCACTTGTGATGCTTCTTCTTAAAACCAGGTTTTCCAAAAAAACATACACACTATTTCAAAGCAATCGAACATTCAACAGAAATAAGGCAGGAAAAAGTTGTAGTTTAAGGCGTAACTAAAAGAATTCCTAGGTTTACTTTAGATGAAAAACCCACTCTGCATCAGTGCTACATTCTGCATGCTGTTTATGTTCATTGACAGGGTAGCTAAAAGTGAAGTCACCGGTAAAAAAAACCGAATTCCCGTCTACGTTGTTGAATGATTCCCATACAATAGAAGGTTCGTTTGCGTAGCCACTGTCTGATACAAGGAGATAGAGGAGATCCTGAAATGGGAAAAAAAGTATAAAGAACATTGAATTGTAATAATTACTAATATTCTTAATTTAGTTCCAATCCTAATATTCTAATATTTGATCTACGGAATTACAGCTTAACGTTAAGTAATGTGAGAGAAGGTACTTTAAGTAAAAAGAATATAACATTACGTGACACTCTAACATGTTATATAAAGGAAGAGTAGGATTTTACTATTCCATTCAGAAATGTTATTTAAAGAATAAAGCTTGCCGCAAAATAGGTAGACAAGAAAAAAAAAGAGTAAAAATTAATAAAAATCAAAAGAAGTAAAAGTATGTATTCGGCAGGATTACCTTCCTTTTATGAATTGTGTGAAAATGATTATTCCGAAAAAGCACAGCTAGTTCACCATCAT
>KN716266.1:107162-127634 GCA_000816705.1 Dictyocaulus viviparus | reverse complement strand
TGTTGTCTGCCTCAATTGAAGAAGTAGCACAGGAACATTCCTGAATTGTAATTTTGGACTTGAGGAAACATCATTACTGAAAATCGTTTCTTATTATTATTATCACTTCCATTAACTCAGCATTTCCTCTTAGCTTGTTTTATTTCAATCGTTCTTTGCTGGCTATTTTCTTACATAATTAAATATGTCTACCACATTAGAATTAAACAAAAATAAAATCTTATTCTTTTAGAAAATGCATTGCACAAAAAGCAAAGCATATTTATTGCTAAGTATTTGGGCATTTCTATAAAATTTGAAACGGACAGCTTTTTATGTATTAGACTCGATCACATTACGGTAATATCAAGAGGCAAAACGTGAACAGGAATTGAATCGAGAAATCAAAATAAAAAATGATTTCAAATAATTTGCACTCAGCTTGAGTTTGAGCGATAGAACAGCTTCTTATTAACTAGAAGGCTAATAATCCAAGCTGAATACAGTTCTCGGATGCCGACGGTATCCGCTAACTCCTCAGTGTGTACATCAAAGAGTGCTGAGATATACCGTCTCAAAATTGCGTACTGTACGAGAGATTGCAGACAGTGAATGAGATACAAAACAGTGTTAGTGAATAGTGAATACTGTAGCAATACAGAGCGAAATTTTCACCAATCACATTAACATGGGCGGAGCTACTGAGTGCTGCATTGAATTATTGAATGTGAAAAACTCAGAGTTACGAGAAAAAGAGTGATGAAGCAGGAAGATATCTTCCGAAAATCGAAAAAAAAATTTCTACATAATTTCAATTCTTCATAACACATGCAACTGTTATTAAGCACAAGCTTCTGGTTTTCATATTGAAGCTGATCACATCAGTATTTAGTAAAAGTTTTATAAAAAACTCATTCATATGAAGTATAAGCGGTTGGTCAAAATCGAATCGATATTTGTATTCATAGTCACTATCTACATGGATTATCTTGAACCAGATAGAGGTACTGCAATGCTTTATCATTACTATAATGCTCAGCTTTATTCAAATTATACTTAGAAAAAAATGTTCAAGCAGATTTACGATTAGCATTATCTATCCGTTTTATATAAGTATAAAAATCATTGGAGAAAAGATGTGTGAATCATCTGATAAGTGGACTTTCACTAACAAAATAATGAAAAACATCCACATCTGAGTTACCCTAATTACTTTTGATCATCGACACATTTGATCAGGAACCAGTTCAACTCTCACTTTTTCCTGAAATGCTTAGGAATTCAGTAGACGGTGTCAAACTGCAGCAAAGACACCTGTCCGATGATCAAACCTCTTTACAAAGGTTCTAGAAAAACATGATGATGTTTAGTGAATCCTTAAAACGATAACGATTCATGGATTAGCTTAATGACGACGTTGTCCAATTTGATGAAGCGAAAAGAGCGTCGATATAGAGTGATTATGCAAAATTTGATCTTTACCGAGTTTATTTATTTACATATTTAATGTTCACAACAGCGAATAGATATAGTGTCGGACAGGTTTAAGAAAGGACAGATGGTGACATCATGCCACGATAATTTTAGACTTTCGTCCAGAAACTACATTATGATGAAATCAGTGCTTAGATGATGTGGATGTGTTAAAGTCTAAAAGTGTGTGCCTAGCTTTATACTTTTGTGATGAAGCCTTTATTCGAATGATAAATCACGAAGAAAGTATTCAGATCAATAGTATATTGTAATATATTTTGAATCGATATTAGTAGATTAGCATATATTCATATACATAAGATCGTAATTATATAGTAAGACGACAATTGAAATACAAATTATGATAGGATATAACGCTGTAGATTATGAATAATGAGTTTGAAAAAGACGTTTACCGTAACTACCTATAGAAGGAGGAGCAAAGCTTTGAAGACGTTGAAAGAACGTCTTTCTTGGCCCCTCTATCAAGCCAGTTTCAACTCACTAAAATTTCATCTTCCAATCACACTGTCAGGGCCCTCGATTTGCGACTGCTTAATGCTTCACTTATTTCTGAATGGGTACCTTATCAACACCGTCCCGTCAACAGGTACGATTCGGTGAGCCGATGACCCCGGTACAACCGGTAAAGCTGATAACCACAGGATAAGCGCATAATTACAGCACAATGAATCGGAAATCTTTTGATACGGGTTCGAGTCCGTTTCGACATTTGAAGTTTTGCCAATAGCTCGGCATCATTACAGCTCTAATTACTGTCCTCTCCCCGACCATTGAGTGACGAAGCAATGGCAAACCTCAGCATAACTGCCAAAAGTACTAGTAATGCTAGTATGCATGAAATATAGAAGGTATAGAAACAAAAATATCTACATGAAAAATAAACACATTATGAAAGCTGAAATATTAAAAAGCTTATAAAATTGAATACAAATCAGTTGACATAAACTATATAGATATCGACAAGTCGCTCCTCCATGAGAGATGTTTTTTCAGAGATAACCGTATTGCTTTACCTCCTAAAAATATCGTAGAGGTGATTGAATGGTCTATATAATCATTTAAATTGGCCACTGTTTTCCTAGTCAATTCTACTCATCTTATCCGGATTTCTCTGGTACCAACTTACTGATTCCGGAAGGATGGCGGGCTTGGTAGGCTTGGTGCCGCGAACTTAGTTCGGGCCTGTGCATTACTGTGGTGCCTCCTCCATTGTCCCAAGCGCCCTTGATTTAATAATATCAAAATAATATTGATAGCACGTACTTGTTTCGAGTCATCGTTTTTCGCTTACAAAGACGTAAAGGAATTCTGTGTTTAGCATGCCACTATAAGCCTCATGGTGAATCGGCCTCACTAAGAATCCCATCAGGAATCTTCTTCATAGCTATTCATACAGAAACTAGGTAGGCGCTCCAAGTCCTCGAATTCCACCTTGATAGGATCAAGAGGTTGATACCGGAGTGGTACGGAGTCACTGACCTGTTAGAGAGTGGTCATTTAGGTCATTATGGAGGTCAAACTTGTGTCTGGTGAACTCCACAATCCATGGCAAAGTTGGATATGTGACAGATTTGAAAGCTAGAAAAAACATCTTTCAAACCTCAAGCTTCAACCTCATTTGTTAACCATATAACAAGAGTTTCAAGTGAATTAACTCTCAATGTTTGCATAATGTTGGCAATTTTCTTTTTTAATTAAAATGATTCGATTATAGAAAAATTTCTGTGTATATTGAAGCTGTGATTCCTCATGTTGTTGACTTATAATTATTCAAAAAGAATCAAATGAAATTTAAAAGGTAGTGTACGTTATAGAAAAAACACTTCTAAAGAATAACTTTAATTGTTTTTCCTTTTTTTTTCAAAGAATCTTCTGAGGGTCTCGCTTTATAGTTGAGAATTTAGCCCTAGGCGAAGACTTGAAGCTGCGAAGATTGAAGTTTTGGTCCAGAAAATTAGATTAAGCGCAAATTTAATTATATTCTGAATCAACGATAGTGAATGTTATTTTTCACTTTTCCATTGTTACTGGCATCCAATATCCAGTACTTTACGCTGAATTCATTTCCTCAAGCTAATAAGCTCAAAATTTGCTGCTTAAGTCTTTGATGAGGAAAGAAAACGTTTGGAATTTAGTCTTTTGAAAACATACTAATCAAGTCGGATACACAAAACTCCATTATCGATCCAAAAATCTAAGAACAATAATATCGCATTGACTGTAAAACTATAAATGAACTGTAGTACTTCTACAGCAGTACTTGTTTTCAATTACGAAACTAGGTAGGCTATTAGCCAACAATCCAAATTGTTCTGTTTCAAAAATTTACAAAAAATAACAACATTTCGTCTCTGTCTACAACCAGGCCGCCACTAGAATACGCTGGTGCCACTTCAATACTTCAACTTCATGGTGAACTGGTATCTTCGAGAAAAGCCAGAAGAGTAGTGGTTTTCCTAATGAGGAACGAAAATTTTGAAATCGGTCAGAATACTTCCTGCTTGAGCTCTTATTAATATCTTTCTATCATTTGAAATTTCATATACTAACGGCTTTGTACCTCTGTTATTCAGTCTTGAATCGGGTAGTACTTGTAAAATTGGTCTTTACTTAGTACTGCAGTACTTAAAATAGGAGACACATGAAACAGTGCTGCTGCAATATTACGTTGAATCGGACCTCGATTTAATTCTTCTTCTGGGCGAACTAATCCTTTCATCTCGCTCACATCGGTGAATCGCCAACAGAAGAATACGGAGGAATAAGCAACCTTACTTGGCAGAGATCGGTCTCTACAATTCATTGAAGAGAACGGATTTAAATTTCATCCTCACAATTCGAGGTCACTTCGAATGTCCCCATCCAACGCATCCGATAATGTAAGAAGTTCTACTTCAATTTTCTATTCTTTGAACTTAATGTCGTTATTTTTTTTTGAGTTCTTCTTTCTGTTTAGATCTTAGGCATTACGTCCAAATACAAATGTAGTGATGACGTCATATCGGACCATATTTATCTTAAGCACTGAACTATAACTTTAAGTTGAAAATAACTTTACCTATTATCATCATCGATATCGAAAACAATATATTTTTTATTCTTCTAATCAATAAATGTCATATTGATTTTTTTTTGAATAACACACTATTAGTCAGAAAAAAAGTTTGCAATGTTTTTGAAAATCTTAGAGAAGATGGATATCTTTTGCCAGTTGTGCCTATATCTCAATACCTGAAACCTCAACAAATCAAAGAACATTAGTCTGGAAGAGTTTGATGGAGTAAAAAACGTTGAGGTAGTTAACTCCGGCGTCATCAGACTTTCATATGCGACTTCTAACAAGCTTCATCTCTAATAGACTGAAAAATCGTAGGCACATAGTCTTCGTCTAGTGGTTAAGTTATTGTTGCATTGTTGTTATTAAAAACAAATTGTAGTTTATGGAATTCATTTGTAAAGTTTTACAGTAAGTCAGTAATAATAAGGGAAATGAATGATCCTCAATAAGGCATCAATATTCATAATGGTTTGCACTTTTTACTCATCAATGAGTCTTACCAGTATCGCAGTTTGAGGTCAAAAAGGCGATATCCCTAAGAGCTTATGCTTCATCCTACCTCCACCTGATATATGTTCCAACCAAACTTCCAGAAAAATATTATCACTCACAACGAAATCATTACGTCATTCTGTTCGTAACCGGATGTGTTTTGTGATTTTCAGTTTAACAATGTTTCTTTCGTGCTTGAGTGTTTCGTTGTTTCTTCTGACCCACAACGTCCCATCGCACGTCGTTGTAATAGAATGTTTGTTGTGCTGTTTTCATTTTCGGATCGGATTCTCTGGCGTGATCCATCCACACTCTCCATATAAACGATTATTTTTTCATGTTATGTTTTTTTTTCTACTGAACCATATCAATGTTAACGTGTTCTTGAGGGAAATATTTGGATCGGGGTTTCGTAGAAGTCTTTATGTACTCATTCTATTGATTTTCCTCATATAATCCCTCGAATTTAGAGCATCAATCGTAAATTTTCTACTATCACCTCATTTTCTGTGTTTATTGAGTTCAGATTTTGTGAAATATCACCTTCTCGATCACCAGCAGCACTAAAACAGGCGTTGAAAACGAACAGTACTGTATTTTTTTCTGACAGTTTCAAATAAAGATAAATAATTAATTAATATGAGGAGGTAATATGAGGAGGTCAGCGGTTTTTTTAAAATTACGGCTCATCAATAAGCTGGATAACACGCGCGCGTTCCTCTTATTCATATCAGTTATTGAGAGGAAATGAGGAACGAAAAAGGAATGTAATGGACGAGTTTTGAGTGAGCTTTTGAAGCGCGTTTTTAGAATTTCTGGCAATCATATACTGTTTAATTAGCAGCATTATTTCATAATCAAAAGCAATCGAATTTTCCCTCTCCTCAGATTTCAACTCGTATTCAAATTTGATACTCATTCAAGCTTGTTTACTGAAAGAACTTTTTGAATTTTCTGTGATTTGAGCTAAAGTACAACTTATGGGATTATATTGAAAAAAAAATCGGATAGTAATTTCGATGACCGCCGAACTGAAACGATTTAATTAGTCAGTTATCCGTAAAATATCCATGAACATAAGAAAATTTCTCGCGAAATGTCATGAAACTGCTGGAAAACATATGTCGACCTCATGTCGAACCTAATTGAAAACGCTATGAGACTCGGCTGTAGAGCTTTTCGTCTTAAGTACTCTATCAGAATACTTCCATAGCCGCCTCACGTTCCTCATACAATCCATAACTTCTTAGAAATTTTCACTACAAAATGCAGTGAGGAAAAAAAGTCATAACAATCGAAAAAAAAGTCCCGCAAATGAGGAGTTCTTATCATTCAATTAGTATAATAGCTTTTGTAGCAAATCGTCACTGTGTACTCCATAGAGTTCTTCGCATTGGAAAAAAAAAGATAGAAATCTGTAGCTAAATAATGTAGAGAAAAAATTTCCTAAATCTCTTCCTAAACGAGGGAAAAACATAACAAATGAATAGGTGCTGTAGGTGAGTGAGTGAGTGACTGTTCCGGTATATCCACTTCAGTAGATGAACAGCAAAAAGCTTGTGTTTTTATTGTGCCATGAAAACAACTGACACAACTCAGTAGTTGTTCAACGTTGAGCTGAACATGCTAATGTCTCATCGGCTCTATCTCTTTCCATTTTCATTTTATAACTCTGTAACTTGCACTTTTTATTTGAGGATTTTCTTAAGTGTTCTTAATTTCATCTATATAGAAACTACTAACCATTACTAATGTTTGATAAGCTTAATCGAGTTTTGTTGAATTGCTGATCATCGCTAACGTGAACGTTTGAACGTGCTCGCCTTCTTCAGAACAACACCGATGGAAGACAGTCGTCCTCAACAGTTAATGTTGTCAAGCGATGTTGTTTACCTCTTTATGATTGTTGTTATGAGTGAAATGACGTTTGCCTTTGACGTCGTTCGTCAGAAACATCACCTTCGACTGTCACATCTGAACGTATTCACATCGCTAAGCTTAGTGTGCTCTACAGTACTGAAAAGAGTGCTTGAAAATGTTGTTTTCTCAGATCATTTGTCAAATCTCGATAAATTTCCATATTCATTTTGAAATTCTTCGAAGCTTTTCCTAAAAATCTTTTGAGGGATACGAATGGATTAATGGTCATTTCTGTTGACGAGAATCGAATGAATGTAACCGCTTGAGAGTAAAATGATTTGCATTTTCATTGTGATTCATTTATTTCTCTACCAGCTTTAATCGATTACGGAGTTTATTGATTCAGATCGTTAATTCACAAGCCCCACAATCCCTCACAACCTCACAATCTTGACTCATTTACACAAAACTCAAAAACTTAATTGAAACTCGAACGCTCATCTACTGATTCGCTATCCACATGTTCGTTTTGGTATGCTAATTTTCAAGATATTTTTTGATTGAGTCAGCATAAATTTTTCATTGCCACGAGAAATAAAAATTGTAAAAGTATTTTTAAAAAATTATACAAAATATTTATTGGTATAATTGAAGCAGTAAAATAAAAAAAACATTATAAAGCTTTCTGAAAAAACACTCTAGAACATTTGTCAAGCATTTTTCATAAGCGATTAGAATTACCAATCAGTTTTGATGAGGTAGGGTTCTTCAATTCTCATTAATAAAAATTACTTACATATTATCTATGCTAATTTGCATATAATTTGCAATTTAGACATTCTAAAAAGTACTGATGTGTAAATAATTACAAACATGCTTCTAAATAAGATAAGATAGGATAAGATAAGCTTCAGCGTTGATCAATTCCTATGGGATACGCTACGCATTCGTCTTCTTCATTATATCGTGAGAGGTGATTGATTGCTTTTCTGCTCTCTATACAATCACTTAAGCTGAGCGATCTTTGCCAGCCAAATCCGTGTTACTCATCTCAGAATGAGGTGACTCTAATTTACCGACTGCTGAACAATTGAGGTCTTATGACTTGCATAGGTGCGAACTCAAACTGTGCTCTGTGCTACACTGCAAGTGGATGTGTTTGATGAATCGGCAATAAATACGTTAAGCTGTTAAAGTGTTGCTTCTTCAAAGAATATCAACCAATTCACTTCGGTTTTCCTCTATCTTGAAGTGATACAAGAAATAACCCTCAATATTACTCACTATGAGACTCGTTGAACTATATCATTACGAGTTCGAGAGTCACAAGGTAAACTTATTAGTAGCTTCAACGTTTGTCGAATGTTCCTTAAAGTACCATAATGTTTCATGCTCATCTTTCTGTTATGACCTACGGACAGATTCTAAATGCAGTTTTTGAGTTAACAATGAGATCTGTCGTATATACCTCACAGTATAGTAATCCTTTCAAATCCACTAATCCATTCAGTTATGATATCTGAAAACTTTGCTGATTTTTTTTCTTGCGTTGAAATTTATTTCGTGCTTGATTTTCTCATTGGGAAAAAAAAACCTCATAGATACAAAATTTGTTATGTTATTGGTGAGATGTTGAGAATTTTGGTGGATTGTTGGTTGTTGGATTGTTGCCAACGGCAAATTGATTGTGAGAATCGACGTCCAGTTGGTGGATTCACTTCGTCTTCATCATCATCATCACTTCTGGTCATTCGGCTACTCACATGTCAGCTGTTTCTACACGTGTTTTTCTCATGGATTACTTTAGCTAATCTTCATACTTCTTTCATTCTAAGCTTTTCCTCTCAATTACGCTAATTCTTTCCTAATCGTTCCGAACACATTATGAATTCACAACGAACTCATCAACTGACGATGAAAATCCTATAGAGTTTTTACTGTTGTTAATACAAATTTATAGTAGAATGGAGACTCAATTTAGCCCTCATTTCTTCAAGTTGACAAAAAAACGAATAGCTTTTACTTTTTTTTTTCTTGTGAAACCGAGCGCAGATAGAAAAAAAAATTCCACTCTATTTGAAAACGAACTACAAATTTTCGTAACGACTTCAAGCTATTTTTGTTCGACGTCGGACGCTTCTGAATGTCATCGATTTTTACTAATATTTTTTCTCTTATATCTTTTTAATTGAACTTTGAACTATTTAAAATGTTTATTGAACAAATAACAAAATGAGGTATAGATGAAAGTTGTTGAACAACGTCTAGATAATTAAAATGAGGAAATTTCGAAATTGTTCAAAGCTTTTTAGTGCAGAAATAAAATTCTCGGAGTTGTACTTCTACGTTTTGCCTTGACTGCTTCGCTTTTGAATCAATTAAAAAAAACCGAGGGAGAAAAAAAAAGAGCAGTGAGGAAAATTTCACAGAGAAAAATAAACAAGCAGAAGTGAAGGAAAAAAAACAACTAGCTGTAGTTAATGTTTATTGTGGAGGCTCCGATTTAACGATGTAACCTCATATCCATGAAATAAAAATATCCAGTTTGTTTTTTTTATTTCCTCACCTCAAAAACACAACAAGTACGTCGACGTTGTTACGTCATTGATTTATGTTCATATTCAATTTCATTTCATTTATTCTTTCAGTAAGCCCGTCATTTAATGAGGTATTTGATCGTTGAACTTTGTGAATTTACTTCTCAACTAGACCTTATTGAGGATCTTTGAGGTCGCTAAGTCATCCTCTTCAAGCACTGATTTGGTCTATTCAACTTCATCGTCTTCAAAGCGACGGAAGTGTCCAATAGAGTTGTTGCCTTTTCCAGAATCACAACCAATCACCATTATTCCATTTTCATCATTAGCATAATTATCATAATTAAATTTCATCAGCATTTTAAATTTTGTTAATGGCAGTTTATTAAAATCTTTCACAAGAAAAAGCTTGACCTTAGCTTTAACTGCTCACAAAAATTCAGCTTAGATTTTGTGACGAATTTTCTATTCCGGAAGAGCAGCTGCACAACCAAAATGCATCCTCATCCAATTCGATTTCTTCCCCCATAACATTCTCCTCATTCGAGTTGCTGAACTTTTTGGTTCTTGATGATATCCTAAGAGGATTTTGAGGACTAAAGAGTACAATTTATCATCCTCAAACTAATTTGACACTCCGTTAGTACTTATCATATAATTAAAACTAATGCAGAATCAGATAATGAAGCATTTATCCGAAAAATTCGTGAAATTTCCTATTTTAATGTGATTTTTTCTTTCAAAATTTATTTCTATTATTTCTTTTCTCGAAAAACAAATTCATCATAGTTTTATTTCACATGATTTCTTTAAGGAAAGCACGTGAGTCATGAAAAAAATTTCAATAGATTTTTGTTTCAAATTTTATATTACGTTAGATTTTGAAGTATACGGTAACAATTTTAATAATTTTACTTTATAGTTTTTCGCTTTAATGTAAATTCTAAAAAAATATAGTAAGCTTTTCATTATTGATCATAGTGGATCAAATAATCGTCGAATACAAAAGAAATTTTTTTAAAATTCCTTTCTACTATGGCCAGAATAATTTTTACATATCGCTTATTTATGAATGACCTCCATCTTTTTGATCTACTACAATTATAGCGCGCAGATGTATACGGTAGGATATGGTAGACATGCGGGTAAATTATCGCTATCGATCGATAAGTGTTAGTTAATTGGCATACGTGGTAATAAAAGGTTATGCAAATTTCTAGTAATTACTATTCTATGCAGCGTCTATGATTCTTAACAGAGCAGCAGCCGATTCTTAATAGAATGTACTGATTAGATTTGTCTTCTGAATTTTCACATCACGCGTTTGTTATGACGACGACGACGACGACGACGGCGACGGCGGCGACGGCGGCGACGACAGCGATCGAATATTGTCATCTCTATTTCTTGTCATGATATCACTTCAATTTTTTTCACCTTGTTTCGTTATAAGTTTTAAAGCTATCACTTATTTGTATTTGTGATAAAATTATCACTAATTATTCATTGAGTGTTTATAATAACCTCAATGAGGTAAGCTCATATTACTAGTGAAATTAATTTATTAAAAAACAACTGTAAATCGTTTGTTATACGATATGAAAATTAACGATGGTACGTTAAAAACGGGTTTACGGTTACATCTGTGAGAAAGTTTATTTATAAAATAAATAATTTTAAGCATCATTGTCACTCACTATTTAAAACGCTGAGAATAAAAAACGGTAACGAAAACTCCTCACCGATTTTCCTCCGAATTTTATCGCAATTTGTTTGTTTGTTTGTTTGTTTTTGCTTCTATCTTGAGCAGAAACTTCACTGATTGATTTTTTGCATTAATTAAAATAAACCTCATGCTGTGATGTCTGAGCAGCTTTTAATTTTGTAGATTGAATTCATTATCCTTTTTTTAGTAGTATCCCATAAAATGGGCGTTAACTGAGGAAAAATTCCTCACCGGTGGCGACTGCAACCAGTCTAAAGCCGTCATCGATGTTTTTTCTTTCATTGGGTCATTCGTTTAGACCATCAATTCCACCGTCAATTGATCTCTCCATAGATCAAACTTGCAATGAGGATTTGTTTCAGAATTCAAATGAGATGCTGATGATTTTGTTGTTGTTATTGTTGTTGTTGATATTTGTGCCACTGCCGATTCACCTCCATACAATATCGTCATTTGGTAAGCAAATGAGTGATGTTATTGAGTTGAAGCTTTTCAATCTAACTGCTCTATTTACTTTCAATTACATTCATAATAAAAATTTCGTATAAGATTTATTAAAATCTTTTGCCTTAAAATTTACACAAATGAACTCACCATACCTCACACGTTGTGCTGTTTGTTTTCATTATTTACATATTTATTTGTTTATTAATGATAAGCTTCGTGTCTGATAAGTACATTTTACCAAAAACTATTTTTCAACGATGTTTTTCGTATTTCTGATTTTTGTTTAGCTAAACAATTAGCTAGTAAACAAAAATTTACTCATAACATGTTTTTTCTGTCAATATATTTTGAGTTAGTAAAGAAATTGTATGGAAAAAAAAACATCGCAGGTCCACCAAAACTTCTGGAACAACCACCGGAAGAGGTATGGTATCAGCTGGATGAAAGCCTCAGTCCTAATGCGAGGCCAACGCTTAAATGTCATGCATCCGATAATGCAGAATCGTGAGTCCCTCCTGATTTATGACGATTTCAGAATACAATTCACATTGCAATACAATGTCAATTTTATAACTGCTCCTCTAATAATGAGGTAAGAGTACTTCATAAACTTTTCAGAGTTCATACTTTTGATAAAGCCTCTATAAGCCTCTTGTATATTTTTACATTATTTGAATAGGAATTTGAAAGATTCACTTTGACAATAATTCATTTCCTCTCTCGTTTTGCGACTTATTTCATGAATTGTTTTGTTTGTTTGAGGTAAACAAATTAGCATTTAGTTTTAAATGGTATAAAAATGGTGAGGAATTGACGATTGGTGGTGATATCGAATGGATTCGAGCCGGTCAATCCGGTACCATTCAATTTGTGCATCCAAAACGAACGCATGAAGGTTATTATCAGTGCTTCGTGTCGAACATCTTCGGCACAGCGGTATCGAATAAAGTTCATCTGAGGCTTGGAGGTATATGGAATTTTCTCATACTTCATTAAGCTCATTCATATCATTCGGACGAGAAAGCTGTATATAACTCTATAAAGAGGCAGTCCCTTAAAAAATACATCCACTTATGCAAATGTTTGCTTTAAGAATTAAGCAGCGTTTTCCTTTCTCCTGAATTCTTACCTCATGTAATGAGCACCATTGAATAATAGATATCGATTAATCGATTAATAGTGAAGGAGTTCATAACCTCTCAGAAGGGAGGTAGATATTTTTGTTCAGGATGGTTTTTCACCTTTTTTTTTCTATTCATCCCACTTCATCAGCAGTGACTTAAAATATTTATAGTGCTTTGAAAAAGTTATAATATGAAACAGGAAGTTGAAAGTAGAATTTTGTAAAAAAAAAGCTCAAAACGTTGCGTTGCATGTAATCAATAAATTCCAGATTTTCCTCAATGAGTGAGTGAGTGAGTGAGTGACATGAGTCAAAAATAATCAGTTCTAAATTTTTATATTTGAACTTTATTTTTATCACTCATTTAAATACAAGCTAGTTATAACATTTTTCAAAAGTATTTTTTCCTATATAGATTTGAATTTGTTTGAACCATGACCGAATCGGTAACTCGTCCGCACAATGAGAATCATCCATTCACCAACCGGACATAACAATTTCAATATCAAATTTTGCATATTTCTAGTGATAAGAGTTTTGATATTTCAAAAGTTTGAAACTCTCGTACGTGAAAGTCAACCTCCTCTGATAATTTGTTTCCTAGAACTCCTTCAATCGATAAGTTTTAGTTCACAGTTTTATTCTTATCAGGAGAAGCCCAACATCTTCGTCAGCTTGGAAGTGGCGTATAAAATCCGTGAAATGACGAATGCTCTTGATGCACCAGGAATTTCATTTAATTACATCCGAACAAGCAGCTGTTTTTTTTCTAACTCGTGAAATTTTTATCTTCCTCTCAAATGACAATTCATGCGATCAGAAAATGAGTTAATGTTTTCAATTGAAATTGAAAAACCAAAGACACATGGAGGAGTGTCAGTCCACAGTAATACCATGATGTCATTTTTTAATAGATCAACATCGCACCTACAATCAATTTCAGTACTGAAAAGCCCTGAGGAACTTGTACTAATCGTAGAGCATTCTTTGAGCTATGGATTTTTCTATACAGCTTCTTGTATGTATAAAACAATGTTTGCTGCTTTACACCGTTTCTAATGTGAACTTTTTGAGGTGATCTAATCAATAACCTAACCTCAACGGTACTTTCCTCTCTTTCCCTCGCACAATGAAAAAAAAAATGCAACGGGGACAACTGTGCTCTTGCGCCAAGATGCAAGCTTCTTTTTTCTGAACTTTTCTATTATAAGAATGATTCATATCTATTATTAGCAGGCTAACGACATAATTCTTAAGATTTCTGTATGATATAATTATTAAGATCTCTCTGTATGAATAAGATGTATGTATTGATTTTTTCCAAATGGTTTGTGATCTACAGTTGATATCTACCAAAAGTCCAAGTTTTTTTCAGGAAATAAGTGTAACACCATAATTCTATATCGTGAAAATTAAAAATAATGCATTCTATGCAGCAAACGTGACACTCTCCGATTTCAGTCAGAACCAATTAGCCTCGTCTGAGGAATTAGCAAAAAGAAGCATTAAATGCTTCGCATTCGATTTAGACGATGACTAAAAGGATTACGGAAAATATTGAACTCCGAAAAAAAGCATTATGAATTGGAAATATAATTAGTTTATCAATTACCGTAAGCCGTAGATCCTCAAGAGAAGGTCTATCTGAGTAGGTCAAATGTTTCACCTTAAACGTCCTTCAGCGACCACATTCTTGTTGATTAATTTGATTAGTTTACTGGAGGAGCTAACCAAATGTTTATAGTAGAGGATTTTTTGACAATTCATAAATGTCGTAATATATGAAGTAGATCAAAGTGACAGAAAAACGATGTACTACGAGAAAATCATCAACGGAATGAATATCGCTGGAGTCTGCGCAGCTTATCCAGACGAGGTTATTCAACCACTCTAATTAATCTCACAAGTGTAATCGCTATAAGAGTCAAGCTTCTCTATTTTTTCCTCAATTCCATAAGAATACAACAAATACTCAGCTGCTTGCTATTTGTTGTGTGCGGAGTTACCGTTGATTATCAGGTTGCGTAATGAGGCGACATTCAACCTCCGACATGTCGCGGAAATCTTATCCTATTGAATACTCAATAGTCTAATTATAGGAGTACAATGGATATTAAATATCCTGTTTAAAGAGGAGTTAATTTTCAATCATATTTCTTATTCCTCCGTTTTTTCTAATAGCTGTCACTGATAATATTAAAAATAGCAGCAGTTGTTTTTGATCTATTTTTCTTGTCTCATCGGAATTTCACTTGCACGACCTCTCAATAGATCGAAACTTGATCAATCATGGAAATGAATCAATACTAAGGCAAATCACGTTTAACTTTCAGTGCTTTCTAAGGCTTTGATTTTTTTTCTCCTTTCAATTTGCATTAATCCAAGACATTTTGATTTCCTGAGTGAAACTACCTCATCTACCTTATTGGTCCGTATAATGTTGTTATTTTCTCACTATATTCTTATCAACATTTATAATTTCATGTTAGAAAAACGAGCGTTTTTCTCTTTGTAGAAATCAAACATAAATTGTCTTAATAAAATAAAAAAAGAAATGTCATTCATCGAATGGCCGTTGTGGATAAGAAGAGTTCAACGGTGCCTCATGGGAATTCATCCAGTAGAAGAACACTCATTCTGGTAGCACTCGATGAAAAAGTCATCGACGAAATGGATGACGAACGACGTCACGTCAAAATATTTATAGAAGACCACCACAATGCAAAACTGCCTTACAAAAAAAAACTTAGAAAATACTTAAATTTTAAATGATTACAAGCAACACGTTAAGAAAAAACGTCGTAAATAATGAAAGAATTCCGTCATTACAGAATTGGAACACTTTCCACCACGACCGGTTCGACGAATTCAAGTTGTCGAAGGCAATTCGTTGACCATCGAATGTGTTCCACCTCGAGGAATACCACCACCCACATTATTCTGGCTATACAGGTATGAGGATAAGAATAACGAATCGATTACGGATGAGGAAAACGATGAAGACGAGAAATACGTACGAGAATTTAACTACATTTCGTAACGTAGTCATTACGAGTCGAAAGTGAATAATAGAATCCGAAATGTGCATTATCCTTACTAATTCAATAAACCGCTAAAGCCTCATCTGAATATTCAAATATCGACGGATAAGCTGCTAATGCTAAATACTTAGTTTCACTTACGGCTTGAACCTCATTTTTGCCTTTGTATTTCAGTTTTGACTAAAGTAAAGCAAATTTTCAAGTTTGTTCCATATTGTATTTGTTTTATTATTTATAAATGAATCAACTTCTAATAAGTACTACAAATAATTACTTAACAGTAAGCTGAATGAAATCAATAGATCAAGCCGGATGATGAGGAAAAAACTCTCATCATAAATGAATCACTCAATAAATATCTATTGATTAGTAAAGAATAATTTGCATTTTAGAGACACAAAGCAGGGATCCGTAATTGAAACCATCCGGCGAAAGCACATCACTGTCGATTTAGAGGGGAGGTTACAGTTCACATCGGTTGAGTTACACGATGGGCGATCTGTAAGTTAATACATGTTTATTACCTTCCTCATTTCCTCATCATAATCACGAATTGATTAATTACTCATAATCGTTGAAATCAAAGCAGTACTACAAGGCAGTACGGTGCTATGTTGTGAGCAATATCATTAAGAACGATGATAATATAAATGATAACGGCAATAGTTGAGTGTTTTCATGAATCATCAGACAACAATACGTCCTTCAGAATCTTGTCTACGAATGTGCTGCCGGATCGCCAGTACTACATGGCGAATATCGATCTGGAGATCACGTGCAACTGATGGTAACGCCAAAAGAAGGTATTCAAAAGAGAAATTCTATCTAATTATTTTATTTGTAAGATGTATAAAATCTAACAAAAATGAAAGCTTATGACGTCAAAGATACTAATATATCATTATTATTATTAGTAGTAGTAATATTTAAAAATATTAATATTATAGTAAAGTCTCTATCACTATTAAGTCTTTTCTTAGACGTACTGAAATGCTTGCGCTGCTTAATGTGGTCCTGAAAAATCAACGTACTGAAATGCTTGCGCTGCTTAATGTGGTCCTGAAAAATCAGTACTGCAGTTAATTATCAGTACTTCAACGTCAGCGCTGTATGTTCTAAGAAAAGATCTACTAAATCATAAAGATATCACAGTAGAATATTCAAGAACAGGGAAAAAATCTGGATGTGATGGAAGTAAAACGAAAGACGACGTGGAACTGAGTCAAAAAAAAAAAACCAGAACAAATGTTAAAAAATGAGGTCAATGAAAAATTCTCATTATAAGCAGCTTACGATTGAAAGATTTTTTTTTATTGGATTGATCGATGATCTCTTACAAACTTTATATTAGTTTTTCAGTTTTTATATCGATACTAACAATAGTTGAAATGAGTTTTTGAATTAGGTGGCAATTTATCGGCATACACGACTCGATTAGCTTTTCCTCATTCGTAGTCTTAAATTACCCGTAGGGAATGAGAAAGAAAAAAAACGAAAGAGTGAAAAAATTTGAGGAAGTACTTTATGGGAAACGGCAACATCGTTTTGAAAATTCAGATGAAAAGAAGCAGGTATTGTGAGAATCGTGATCGATACAGTACACTTTGATCTATTCGCTTGTCTGTGAGGTACTGCTCTTAATTTGAATTCGCAATTATTTTGATGTATACATATATCAATGCAAGCTGAATTTTGAGTGAATGAGGGAATGCATGTGAGGGAAATGATGAAAGAAAAACTATATCTGATTTCAAGAAAGCTTTGTAATAAATAAAATCTACAGGAAGCTTTTTCTAACGGCCTATCAAATGACTGCTTTTCAGAAAAGATCTCCTCCATTTCGTTTTATGCTTATATCTATCATAGTTATCGTCTAACAATTTAGTCAGATTCATCTACTACTAATATACTTTACGGTATTCGCTAGTTGATTTGACTCAATTTGAAGCGAGTTGATCATGAGTCAATGAGTCAAATCTCAATGATCCTCAACAATCCGTGACGTCATGCTCGTAAGTGAATCGAGCTTAATCGATTTCAATTTCGAATGATGATAAGCGTATGGACGGATCTGTTCTTTCAATCATTAAGTACGAAGCTAAGCTGCTGCATATTGAATTTTTTTTTTCATAGTTTAAAGACTGTTTAAAAATGACCGACGCTCGTTATTCAAATGGCCAATTGCGCAATTTTTTTTTTCCCTCAACTAAAAGAAATGCTTCAGCTGAGTGAATTTATGAGGTTTTCTTTTTTCACGCCGATCAAAAGACGATTTGCTAACGAGCAAATTGATTTAAATAATTTATTGACTAGCGTTGAACTCATTCGCAACCTCATAATCAAATCACTAAAGCGTTGTGCCTACGGCATTCACGTTCTCGTACAACCAATACAGGGTGACTCCATAAATAAAATGTAAGCAAAATAATAGTAATAGTAATCATAATGACTAAAAAATCAATAATAAATGTAATAATAACAGTTTTAATTGTAAATAATGTGATAATAAATAGTAAATAAATAGTAACGTAAATAATGTAATGTAAAAAATAGTAAATAGTAAATAGCTTTAATCATACGTGAAGACTCAATCCTTTTGTTTTTCTATCGAATAAATAAAAATTTTATTCAGGATAAAATTTATGCACTATTTCAAATTTAATTAAAAATTATCATTAGAAAATTTATTAGTTTTTCGTGATAAATGGTTTTATTATAGTAAAATTATTATAATAAAAAAGATAAAAGTCATAAAAATACGGCTTTTCCCGAGAATAATCTTGTCACAAGAAATTTGGTGCTGTATGAGGACCTTATTGAGTGATGAGGGTTATGAGGATCAGCATGGTTAGTCGTCAATTATGAGAACGTCCTGAAGAATTTACTTCTTATCGATTGTCATAAAGTCATAGAAAGGTAGTAAGGTTCTTCATGAGATTGTTCGAGACAAAATCAATTCATCAATCTGATGACGATTTTCATTCCCCGTTCAATTAGTGCCACAAAATTTTTGTTCAGCTTCTTCATTCTTGCAACCCTCATGTCCTTTCCACATCCTCATAGCTTCTGATATGGTGTCGCCTTAGTGAATTACGCTGAATTATTGCTGTCGTTTGACATCGTGACCGTCATGGTTGTCGAGTCGTCAATAACAACGTCACGACCTCTACCTACTTCCAGAGTTAATAATGACATAATATTTTCATTCAAAAGAAGAGGAAAATAACTATCTATTGAAACGTTTTCAACAAGTTTATAAGTTGATTTAAAACTTTGTTCAAAAGCTTAAACGTTTGTTTTACACTCAGGGAACAAAACTGTAGCTGTTCATAAATTGTACGTGAGTCCTGAGGAAGTTACGGTAAAAGCTGGAGGGAAACTTCGACTAATGTGCATTTTCGGCGGAAGGTAGTCTTAAGAACCTTTCTATTGCAATAATTCCTTTTTAAAATTTTTGATTGATTTTAATTTAACACGTACGGATTCAGAAACACAATACAAAATAAGAATTGTTGTAAAAGTTAAAATTACTATTTTAGTTTGCAAATTTAATCCTTTTACGGAAGCTTTCCAAAGTGAATTAGCTTGCAGGCCGCTTCCTGATATTTATTGGTCGAAATTAGATGGAAATCTACCGAAATCACGTTTGAAGGATTTGACGTCAGCTGAAAGCGACTTCGGTAAGACGCTGATCGTGGAGAATGTGCATCCAGAAGACGCCGGCCACTACGAGTGCCGTGCTGGTGATCTGACGCATTCCATTAACGTCAGAGTTCTAGGTGAATACGACTTTTCAGAAAAGAATAAGCAAACAAACAAACAAACAAACAAAAATATTCATCACTTGGTTTCTTTTTAATTATAACCCAACTATCATTTGCTTACATTCTTGCTATATCAGAGCCATCAGTATTCTTGAATTTTTATTGAATCCCCAAGATTTCTCGATAGACTCGCTATTTCATGGAGTGAATATTCAAATTCAGGTATATTTCATTTGTGTTTAGTATTTTTTTCTGTGGTTTTACGGGTATACTTGAACATAATCCCTTATAAAAAGATCTACAGTATCCTAATGATACTGAGTAACTCAAACAGCTAGCGACCTTAGGCAAAATTTACAGTACCTGTAAAACGGATCATAACGAAATTGTGATTTGTATTGTGATCCTCCAAGCATTCCATAACTTTTCATTTCTTTCTTTCTACAGTTATCGTTTTGTATGAAAACCGAACGGAGGATATTACTAAGCAACTGAACCGAATATTTTCCTAAGTATTTTGTTGATCACTAACAGACTTAATGGCAGAAATGACAACACGTTGAAATCTAGCAAGAAGTAAGCCTATCAAGATCCAAGGTTGTCTTAATGAAATGAGGCAACAAATACCCTCAAATTCATGAAGTCCGGCATACAGGATACCTCTCTTACCATGGTATGGAGTTGAAAGTTTTATACTAGTCCTTTCCGTTCCAGTATTTCATTGCAGACGGTCAGATACATTCTAATGGTAAACTGCCTCAGCTTTGAAGTTCGGCTTGATTGAAAAAGAATGGAAAGTGATACAGTTCCTTGAACGGACAAAATGATTGCTGACTTTCTTCGAGTTGGTGACCACAGCTACATGCACTGCTTGCATGCTATATGACAAGATGATCTACAAGGGGGAAAGATAGCAGGTCAGTTTAGAACCTCGCCCACCATGCTTTC
>KN716266.1:77782-91521 GCA_000816705.1 Dictyocaulus viviparus | reverse complement strand
CGCTGTTGTCGATCCTCATTACCTGCTGCTGTGAAGAACGACGTGGCGGTAAAAATGGAGTTCGTTGGAAGGTAAATCGATTTGCCTCGATTTCTTTCCTAACATGAAAAAAAAAAACGATCGGAAAAGACTGTGTTTACTGTTCGATCCAGTCTAACTGTTTCTTCTGTTTCATTTCAGACCTTTGGCGTTTGTGACTATTTTCTTCTGAAAATTTTTTGTTTTCAAAAATTTTCAAATATGTTTTAAGTGTCAATCTGAGCGATCTTTTGAGGTAACAACATCAACAAAGCACTTGTATAAATAGATCTATTTATGAAAATTGTATAATTGTAACTGAAAAACAGATGATAACATGTAGTGGATCCCCCACTTTATTTCTTGGTTACATCGATAGTCCGTCGTCCTGCGTAGTGCAAGCCCTACCATCTTCTATTCGTTTTTTTCGCACGCGATTGTTGTCTATGGTGGTGGTCTTATACTCACGTGGCGCCATCCTGGCGCCAACTCATTCCGTTAGCAGCCATAAATACAACTTTCTAGCATTTTCCTCCAGCACGTTCGACGATCTTCCAGGTGGTCTCCCTATAACACCTTCGCATTCTCTTAGGTGCTATTCTACAACTCTTCTTATCCTTCTGTTCTTCCCTCGTCTCGTCTATGAAGCAGTCCATCTATGCTTTGGTTTTGACAAGAAGTCACTGGGTTTTATAGACGAAATAGTTTTCAGAGGTCACTACTTCTGTGTCCAGCTTGGCTTTTTTTTATTACATTTTAAAAGACTCCTTCATACCGCCCTGTGAATAGTTAACAAAATTCTTGACGTGAGTGAGGTATCAAAATGTTTTGGATGCGTAACAAAACGCTAGGAGAATTGTGGATTCGCGATAGGTGACCACGTACTTTGGGTCTAATGACTGATAAGTGATCTATTTTAGATGGCTTAACACAGCTTACACTGCTGTCCTTCTACTACTTAATTCTTCTCTCACATCCTCCATATTCGTAGATCTCGTAAAGTATACTTAAGATTTGGTTTATTCGATTTCAAAACCATTATTTGACTTTGATTACACCATAGGTTCTTCACTATATCTTTTTCTTATTTATTCGCACTCCTATCCTCTTCCCAACTTCGTTAAATTTGTTCAACATCATCTCTGCTTCTTCTATACTTCTCGGAAATGAGATGATGTCCTCCGCAATTTATTCTTTTTTAGCATTTTCATGTCTTTTACCTCAACAAAGGGAAAGGGAAAAGGGAAAAATTTGTGATGATTCACTCTCGTAGGGTATTTGAGAATTTCCCGATAAGATTGTGGAACAAAAAAGTTTGGTGTAGGGCTTTTGCGTTATCAATTAAGCATTACGGCGCAAATTAGTTAGTATTGCGTCTTTATTTAGAACAGCCGGCAGAGAAATACGGTAATCATGAAAGTTACGACGCCACTTTTTCAGACTAGTTCGTTTTTAGCCTGCTTCCCCTCTTCTTGTTTGTACCGTTTCAAATTTTCCTGCAACGATCTCCTACAGTTGGCTTTGATTACTTACCGTGGTAGACAAGTTGTAGTTGGATCCAGCTTCAGCCTTCCTTTACTTTCCAACATTTCCTTGGTTGGCGCATAAACGCGTTGTGATCTTTTTAATTGGGTGACTCAAGCAAATTCAGCAGATTCTTGCAATCCTTTCATAAGGGAATCAATATCCTCGGTCGAGGCTTCTTTCATCTGCTAGTCCTGTATGAAGAAGTTATCGTTGAGTACGTTTCCATCGTGAACGACTTTCTTTGTTTTTTTTAATGGCAGATTCTCTTCTCCAGCTCTCTACTAAAACGAATCTTCGCACGGAGAAGGTGTGATGGGATCTAGTGCATTCACAAGCAATGTAACAAGAAGACACCATCTTCTGTTAGTAGGAATATGATCTTCGATCTTCGCATAGCTCGTTGGGTTTCCATCGGCAAATTTCCTTTTTCACAAAGAATTATTTGCGATGGACGAGGCATGCTGTGGAAAGAATTATCGCAAAATATTTTCTATTTTAATTTCGATCTCATATCCCGAACTCTTCGTTGCTATAATGTTTTTCGCTCGTCGCTCTCATTGTCGCGTTGAAGTCTCTAGCAACGAATTTGTAAGAAGATTTTTTGCTCTGGATAACTTTTCCAACTCACTGTGGATTGCGTCTAAATCGTTCTCATCTGCTGCACCGGTTGGTGAATAGCTATTGATGGTGCAGATTCTCCTATGACGCCGTTGATGGAGACGGAGCAGGGTTAAACGAGGAGATGAGATCGCATAAGAGTTGACGAGATGGACAGTAGTGGATGAGTGTACGACAAAACCGATGTTTTGTGCGGGGACCTTCTCTCCACGGATAACAAGTGTACCTTCGTTCTTATGTCGGTTTTTCTACTTTTCGAACCTGTTAGATGGAATTTGATATTTTTTGATGCTTCTAGAAGAGCACAGAGGTCGGTGTCCGAAGAGACTGCTTTGTCATTACATGTAGGAAGCTAGAAACATTCTCCATGGAGAGTTCATGGAAACAGCCGTTAGATCCGATTCCGTTGACGCTAAGTTTAGCATGAGATGAAACCGTATCTTACCGCTGTCTTACCACCGACGTCAAAGACGACAGAACCCAACGTGCTGGGTACTGAAGCAGAGATTTTGCTGATAAGGCTTTATTTCCTTCAATTCTTTCAATAACCCTGGGATGGTTTTCACCACAAGCAGTCACCAGCTTCTATGGATCAAATGCATTTGCTTCCATGTAACTTTGTTCTATCAAGACGATAGCTATTCTTGATAGGTTTACTCTTGGCTAGGTTTATTCTACTCTTTCATATCGGAATGAAAAACATAGGAGGGAGCACCTCGCAGTCACGTTGAGGCGATAAGCTATCCTGGAAGAGTGAATCCATTTGATGAAAAAACAAAACAAGAGACTTGGTTGCATAATGAATGAAATATTTTGAGATGCTTGCTTAAAAAATCTTCGTGACACTTTATGATTTAATCATCTATGAGGTTCAAGTATGATAAATGTGATGATGATATTGTTAACGGTAGTGCACATAAAAATTTTAAGCTTAATCATGAGAATAATTTGCATATCTTGTTTCTTGATACTTTCATAAAGAATAGAGTAAACAGCATAAAAACGAATATAATTCTGTAGCTCTACCTCACCAATCCATAGTGAGTTCTGGACATTCCGATCTTAATTATACCAATTCCTGTGAATCATTTAGATTTACACAGCGTATCATTCTATAAAAAAGTTATTTTTACAACAAAAAATATCTGAGTGTGTTACACTTTGACCCCACGGGCAAAATATTGTCACTAATCATACTGGATTTTTTTTCTGACTTATCAATTTCATTCAGAATCATTTTTCAGGAGATGGAAATCGGACATCAATTAGAGAGCGACGAGGAACGCAAATTTCTAGAGTATCAGTACGGGTATAAATCATAACCTCATCACATACATTCTATCTCGCACTGAAATTCCAGAAATCTTCCAGGAATAAAATCCTAGAAATTCTTGTCTATAGTAGAATTCCATGTGTTCTATCTATCTTCACAAATCAATTTCATATGTAAAGTGGCAACGGTCCACGCTAATTATCCGTGGAGCATCAATCGTGCCCCGACTGTGCTATTCTTTCGTTATGACATTACCGCCAACTTTTCAACTATCATAAGCCAGCCGTTTCATTATCATCCACTTATTTTTCGTTTCATTGTTTTGTCAGTTCATCTTTTCGACAGTTGTTGTGATATTTTCGCTTTATTTGTCAACATTTATATAAAAATTTTAATGAGCTTCATTTCAAGTGGTAAACACTTGAAGGATATTCCATAAATCGCTACATTTAATAAACACACCAATAGCTTATGCTTACATAGAAATCACTTCTATTGCATTTGGGTTCGCCTGAAATCTTTAACAGTACTGTGAGTGAAATTTTCATATGAAAATCTTGTTCTTCATTCGGTAAAGAAACCCTGAAAAGGTTGATACCGCTAGTAATCGTTTCACTAAAACTAATGAAAATCAGTAGATTCACCAATTCACCGACCACGAAGGGATGGCGGCCGACTTCGTTGTCCTGGGGCTACCACGAACTGATTCGGGCCGGCGTGTTGTCGTGGCACTTCTACTACTGCGCCACTGCGCCCCATAATGCAATGATATTAACAAAAAAATTTGCGAAAGGAAATATGTTGAAAGTAAAGTACAGTATCGATCGATGAATTTTGGTGCCGGTGAAAACTATCTAATTGATAATTTTCAATGTGGTCAACCGTTTGAGTCAAATGACGTCATGTTCAAATTCTTAGTGAAATTTGATTTGAAATTAATTATAGTACGATCCTCGAGTAATGTCCAAACGACGTGTACTTCTCTAGACGAAATCACTTCCAAATATTCAAGCTAACTCCTGATAGTGAGCAGTTTTTTCAATAAAAACTAGAATCACAGCTGTGAATTAGAACTGAAGAGCACTCAGGAGTAAAATTGACTCAGGAATAAAATTGAAGCATGATTTCATGAATTGGTTGTTTATGTTAATTAGGTCAGAAGTACTCAATAAGAACGTAGCAGAAGAGTTTACTGAAGAAGAAGAAGATTAGTTTCAGAAGAATTCACCTACATTTGGCTTATTTTTTTGCGAAATTTGAATAATATAAAGTCTACAAGTTTGGTTTGAGGTTAAATTGAGTAACACTTAAATCATTCCAGAGGTTCTATTAGAAGGGAAATGTAATGAAAACATTTTTCAATCAATATACATCTGTTCCACAGTTCGCTTTATTCTCGCAGCCACCGCTTCGGCTTTATCCCCCATTTCATATCAGCTTCATTTGTTTTTGGCTATTCGAATAGAAGTCGTTTAACGGCAACCACTGAGATTTTGAGTGATCCATGTTACAATATTTGGGTTTTTTTTCAATTAAATTAAATCTTCAATCTAACATTGATGTGTAAGCCGGTGTACTCTTGAAGTATTTATTTTATTGAACAGAATATAGAATCAGTAGAAGAAGGAAAACAGCTTGAACTGGGTAGGCAAGTGAAAGACTAGAAGAGTGATGGTTGAGTTCAGCAAACAGACTGCAGCATAACTCGTAATAAACTAAATTTCAACAAGTACAAAGGAAAAGTTCGTCGAGCATCTTCTCCCATACAAACTATAATTCTGCTAATCTTATTAGAACAATAATAATAATAATCTCTGAGGGACTTATCCCATACTCGTAGAAAATGATATGATATGATATAATCAGTTGGTTTTAAACAATGAAATTCATCTCCTATACGCAATTTGGGGCGTGGCTTCGATTTTCGTTGAAGACGATGTGAAGCGATTCAATAACATTCATACGTAGTTCACAGGTCAATATACGTGGTTATCACCGAGTGATTTTACTAGTACTAGAGAGGATTACGGTTCATCGAGTATCGTCGAGTAAATGTGATCGCTTGGATCGAGTGAAAGGTTGATCACTTGAGATAACCTCGATGGTAAACGCTGATTGACGCATCCGTTATCAGCAGACAGGATCTGAACGAAAAAAAGGAACAATTACCTACGAAAACATCGAACTTGACTCAAAAAATGGAGGATTTAGCAAGTAATATATCAATCAGAATGACAAAATAATGGTTAAGGTTTTATAATTCAAAATTTCAGTTATATGCTATTATTCCAGGATCACGAAAACGATTGATTGGTTCTATGTCATTCTTGATCGATGGGAGGGGAAGTATCGATTGATCGGATTTAACCCGATCTACTCAGTGAATAAGTGACTTGACTATTGAGTGAATTATCCTACTTTTGTTATCGTATTTGATCTAGAAAATTTTCATCAGAAAAGAAAATTCATCATTTCTGAAACGATTCCTTATTGATAAAGTTCATTGAGTGGTTAGGAGTCTCATGAGAAAGAATATTACTACTGGAAAAGAATAGTACTATTGAGGAAGAATATCACTATGAATCCGTTCTCTTTGCATTTTCAAGACTAACCTCAACAAGGCGAACGCCATTTCCTCGTACCCATGTGAGTAATTCGGAAAGCGCCACAGTTGAACGAGTGCTTTCACAGAGATTCTAAAAACAGAAATGGTCTAGTCGAAGAGACTGTTACACTACTAATCTATAGAGTTTGCTTTCTGCGAAAAATATATGCAAGAGATTGGGTGTTTGTTGAAATGTGATTGGAAAGACCAAACAAATTATTTGTTTACTATTCAATAAGAAATCAAAATTACGAACGTTGGCGATTTCATTTAAACTCTCAACGAATGCCTCGTCATTGACAGCCGGTTGTCGACGAATTCGTCGAAAAAGATCTGATGAAAGCGGACGGAATCGAGCCACCTCCTAAAGTCAAAATTGTTGAAAGGGTTCTGGTCTAAGGAATGAAATATGGGAACACTAAAAGTATATGGAAATAAACTAGTTCTATTTAAGGCTTCCGTAATTATTCCACTTCACTGTGGTTTCATTGTCGCTTTGGGCAACCAAAGAAAAGAGGATAATCCAGAATTCCGTTCAATCTTCATCTCATTATCACGTGTGTGAAAATAAAAAGTATATTGAATTTGTTACCACACAGATTAAAAACTAACCACGGCTAGACAGAGAATATTAGAAGTTTGTTTACAACAAATAATATTATATCCATAGTATATAGAGACGTATCTTATCAACCACACCATCGGCCGGATGGTCTAGGGGTATGATTCTCGCTTTGGGTGCGAGAGGTCCCGGGTTCGAATCCCGGTTCGGCCCAACTTTTGGTAATCTTAACGTTTCTTCGTTAATAGTATGAGAAACATATACTACAAAGTATTAGTTTAATACTTAAGTGATGAGGAAGTTAGAGTTCCCAATTTGGAAGGTACTGGAAGTGATTTTCGGTCATACAGTATGGCATTTTTGATCGAGCACATGGTCAATACGAAGCGGCTCTAGCACACCAACATGTAGATTAATGAAATTTTTACGAGTTGAACAATGGTACTGGTGAATGTGTCGAATAGACTCCTTAATATTTTTTCAAGTAAACAAACCTTAGCAAACAATAGTCTTGAGCTCGGAGAATGTGCTCCTAAAGATGGCTCGGAGAATGAAAAGCAATCCATCTGAAGAGAATGATGATTATTTATGGAGTGAAATCTTAGAACATCATTCTATATAAAAATACGAACCAGTGTTTGGGCAACTACTGATAAATTGCCGTCCTGGCTAATCGATTCGGCCACATCCAGTAAAATCTTTGGATTTTTGATAAGATGGACCCAAACTCGCAGAATGTACAGATTTGATTTCCATTGTTGAACAAGTCGAAGATCAGACACCTCAACACTCAATCTTCAAGTGATTTTATACTATCAAGAATATCGGTGTGGAATGAATGAAAAAAAAAAGAATAAAATGAAAGGTTAACATGAGCATAGTAGAGATTTTACCCCATTTCGTGCCGCTTCCTCATCTAATAAGTCAAAAACGCGTTTTAGAACTACTGGATACGAAGATTTTTCCACAAAAAGAATAGACTCCACAAAATCCTCAATGTATTTCTGTACGGTACCCTTGCTGAAAAAACAAATTACTGGTTGGATATTGGTTAAAACAGAATCTCATTAACATAAGATATTCATATATGCTTGTTTTATAACCTGTCTGACGTATATGACATTATACCATTGTAGAGGACATTTTCCTCGTTTCATTGTAATCCGACTCTATGCCTTTGAGGTCAAAGTTGTTGGTTTTTCTTTATCAATTCAACAAATATTGTATGTGTACGAGAATGCTGTCAGCAATGTTAGACTTGAACAAAACCAGATGTTTCGGACAACACAATATAGCAAAAATAATAAAAAAAAAACATAAAACGTAATCTGACCTCGTTAGTAAACGAGTTAAATAGACTTCTGGGATGGATTTAGGAATGCTTTCGTCGATTTTCTTCCGCCTTTCCATCGTTATGGTACGAGATGGACTTGATAAATGGTAGAATCGACTTGGTGGATACATCGGACTGGAACGATCCAATGAAGACCACGATGACTTACCAGAATCTGCCAACGAATCTGCAACTATATTATTTTGCTTTGTAAAATTTTAAACAATGCAAAGCAAATATTGAAGTATGATGATATCTAGAATATGCATCGTCGATCATCTTTTTTATGATAATTTGAATAGAAATATAGAAGCTTCGAGTATAAAGTAACCGTTCTTGAGGTAATCGGAACAGTACAGAAGATCATCTTCAAATAACCATACTAACCTCTATAGTGTGTCATTCCTTTCTCGTTAGGGACCATAACAATATGTGATTGATCAGATATTTCATAATGCGAAAGTGTATTCAATTTTGTTGGACCTTTCCTTGACGACGAACCACTCCAATCCGACAACAACATGCGACCTCTCGAAGGACATAATAATTCTGAAATTTTTACTAACATTGCGTATCGATTGGCGAAGTACAATGGGTTCTATCATTCGGATTTGAGTACCATTTATCTACTTAATTGAATCTAAATATCCAAGTGAATCGCAGATAATATTCATTACATAGCCAGAGATTAGCATACGGGAAAAAGGAATGGACTTGTGTGTCTCGTGATTATGCATGACCTGGCCTCATATATTAGGCTGATGTTTTGACTTAATGACAGACATTAGCCTCACTATGCTGTCCTTTTAAACGGTTGCCTCAACAGAAGAACAGAGAAAGTCTATTTGGAAAAGGTAAGTATTTAGGATAGGGTGTGGTTGGGTAAGGTGTTCAAACCCTAAGTGAAAAATTTTCTTTTGCAAGGTTAGCGGTAATGTTTGATTGAATAGATCACATAATTGACATAGAGTTTTTAGGCTCTGAGGAAGGCGATTTTTCCAAAACGTTGGCCTATATTTGTGTTGTTGTTGTCTTTTCAATGAAACCCTGTTTATCAACATCGAGTGTTGCTGAGCAAGGTTACATCAAAGAATCGGTTGTTTACCAAAGTTGAACACTTGAAGATTACTTACCCAGATCGAAACTGGACAGTGACGGGCGTTGACTGTGTGGTGTTCGCTTGTAGACGTAATCGAGAATCTTCTGCTTCAATTGAGAAATCGTATCACAAGCAATCGCTCGTACAGTAAACGGTCCACGACCATCCAAATTCATTACCAAACAATCCTGAAGAGATTCTTTTCCAGAATACTTTTAGACCACAATGACAAGACTTCAAATCTAACACTAAGATCATTTCTTTGGTATTCTTTAGGTGAACATCTATTTCAAAACGTAACGTACCACGTATGAGCCGTCGACAATTTCACGTAGTAACTTAGACTCATTAATAGTATAACGTGCACTACCAGTAACAGCATCCACTGGACCTCGTTCTGTTTGATACTTCAATGCCTGACATCAAAACAACCATTACGTTTTCAATCCGATTCCCACTAGGAATCGATTCTATTTGTGATTGATCATTCATAGATCACTGTGGAACGGAAAGATATTTGGAAAAAGAACTATGAAAACTCGTTTTAATAGCAGTAGCAGATCAAATCAACGAACGTATCTGGTTTGAAGTTTTCTATAAGATTATTAAAGAGTATAAAAATATCTTATATAATAGCATCTATAACTAACAAAGAACGATCAAGCACGTGTTGATTGTTGGAATGAGGTATGTAGTCAATAGTACCTACCTTGTATAGCATACTGTACTTCGGAGCTTGATATTGAGCTATGGAATCGTACAGGCATATCATTAACCATTTAGAAACCATTTTTTCCACAACACTATCACTCTTCCGGAACAAAATATTACTGCTACCCGCCTTAAAATTAATCCACAATTAGCATCTAATCGGCTTCATTTTTTTTTGGCCAATCACAAATCGTTTATTACGTAAAAAAGCCTATTCCGACAGTGTATATGGTATAAAGTAATGTAATAACTTATCAGCTACCTATGGAAGCTTTAGTACTGAAGCCTATGTTTATTATAAAGGAGAAAGATCATTATAGAGATCAATGCTGGAGATTTATATGAGTTCGAAACCTCATAGAAGTAACATTATCGCAGAAAAATGATTAAGCGGTTAGTATGGTAAGATCCTCTGTGCTCTTAGAAAAAACCATGTGCTTTAAAAGAAAATAAGTAAATATCCTCACATGAACACTTTTAGCGATATGGGCAGTCAGCAGGGACAATACGATATCTGTACAGTACTGAAAATTACGTAGCAGTACAGCGATCAATAAAGATGATAACATCGTTTTCTCGCCAAGCGACATTGCCGGCTCTGATTCGGCTGTTTCCACTATCTGAATCGAACCAAAAAATAGATTATGAGCTAGTATTATTCTAACACTCTAATAGAAGAGGAAAACGACTTCATCATTAAACTCACCGAGAAAACGAATTGTTTGCTACTCAGAAGAGCATCAAATTGAGCCAATGTGACCGGTAACGTAGAAATATATAGCGATGGAGAATGCGTCCAACAGTTCTCTTCCCAAAGAAGACGATGCAAGAAGTCAACGAAAGACGTCAAATGCATCGCTGAAAAAAACATCATGCATATTTTTGTAGTTGTTGTATGTAGTTTGTTGTATTCTTTAACGCTATATATTGATGTACTGGGGGAGCACTGTGGTGCAGCAGTGGTGGTGCCAGCCGTGATACGCTGTTCTGGATCGTGGCTGCCACTAAACACTCCAAACCTGCCATTCTCCTAAGGTAGGTAAATTGCTACCGGATAAATTTGGGTAAGATAAACAGCAGTGACATACTGAAGAGTAGTCAACTCAAGTCACTGTGCAGAACGGGATCGCATTCAATCACCTCTACGACATTACGTTGAGCACGGATGCGAAAGCGCATTTTCTACAGGGACTGGTTTACTCAGAAATTTACCTTATCGTATGTTGCTGTATTATTACTTGAAATTTTAGAATAAAAAGAATCACATTCGAATACTACTGAGAAATTCAAACTGAATAGCCGTTGTATGAACGGCTGATAGCATTCTAGAATTAATAAGATCATTGAAATGAACGTCATGTCGACTTAAGATTATAGGAGGGTAATTTTATGCTTACCATCGTATTCCTCATCGCCACAGCAGTCAATGGACGTTTGCAACTCGGCGAAAGCCTACAACGACAACTAAAAAACTTAGTATGTACTACTTCGTGATGTCTATCAAACGTACCTGCTTACACTCCTTACGGACGTTACTCTCAAGATGCTCCATTTGCATTTGTATTTTACGGTAGTCTCGTTCGCGTTCCATACGTCTTTTTTTCCATAAAAATGCCAGCAGTACAAGAAGTGAAGATAATGCTGTTAAAGCTGTTACTACCTGAAATATTACGATATAAAGTGTATCGACCTATTCTAACTCAATCCTGACAGAGATAGGGCATTGGTATTTTTCGCTTAGACTCATTAATTAGTTCAGTGATATCAATATGAAGAAACATCAAGAAAAAAACCTAGATAAAATGAGCCAAGATAACAAAAGATAACAATTTAATAGATTAGAAGCTTTCCACCGTAGTGTGTTAGTTTAGAGTGAGTGAGTGAGTACACCGTAGAGTGCAATAATAAAATCTCATTGATGCTTCCTCGTTTAAGCTCATTTCTTGAAATATCACTCTCCATGAAATACAGAACATTTATCGATTGTCATTTTTCTGACAATATTCACTGACCAGAACCCAAAGACGAAGTGTAGCTATTGGATCCGCATATTCAATGAGACCCAGTTCAGTTCGAATCCGTCCCACTGTCACCGACACAAGCGGAAGACCACCTACTATCAGATTTCCTAAATAGCAATAAATTATTAGTAATTTTAAGCCGTATTCGGGTTTCTATTCTTTTAATACTTCATGTGCTTATTTCCTCCGTATGTGGAAATCACCTCTAGGTAATATCTGATTCAAATCATTAAAGAAAGGTCAATCACGACCGGTGCTTCAACTCATATCCAGAATAAGCCGAACCTTCTCAGGTTATCGGAGTGAAAATATCTCCGAATTATCGGAGGAAATACTACCTCAATAACGCTTAAGCAATAAGACCGACTGTCTAAGTAACAGATATATCGGATCATCATCATCAACTAAATTCATATAATTTTTCTAAGAAAGTGACTCCTTCATTTCTATCTACCCTCATCATCTGTGATTCATAATAATAAGTTAAAATACGCTCGATTTCAACTGTTCCATAATAACTTAATATGAAAATTAACACTGAGTCAAATTTTATCGGCACGAGTCATCCTCCATTGTATAACGGTTTCGTATTGAAACCTCCCCGAGATTACCGATATCTCCTGACAATTTATAACTTTTTGTTGGGATGATTGTTTATTAATTTCATGAAAAACAAAATAACAAAAGTATGTAGAAGGTTTACTACTATGTGATAATGTAGAGGTCATGAGTTCAAATCAACGTGATTCTTGGCAGCATTAAGGTTGTAAACATTGTACGAGTTATACAGTAGTGTGTGCCATTCAAAGTGCGTAAATATTCCAACAACCTCATAGTAACGTCTATGAAATAATCATTAAAATTTGAAAATCAAATTATAATCTAAGTTATCTGAACATCAACCTCGTTCATCTGTGGCTTCGGGCTGAGTTGTCGGACCGTTACATACGAGTTGTCGTGAGTCCACTAGCGTCACATAACATCTTTCAGTACCAATAAATATCTACAAAACAGTTACTGATCGTAAAGCGAGTTGAATTGAAGGAAATTTGGTACCTTATAATCTTGTGGTTCAGCTGCTTCGTTTAGATGACTTCCGTCGAGAATCAATGGTTGATCACCTTGATGGATGCGAATGCCTTAAGCAATAATCAATTTGTATCGTTATGAAACGTGTCAACGGACCTTTAACAGCTCTATAATGGATGTCTACGGAGTATTTAAATTTGAAAAACTTCCAAGAAGATTCTGATCGGTTTGGGTATCACTAAGACGATTGAACTGAATAGATAATGTGACGTGATAATGAAATTCAAGAAGCCAGCCTACCGTATCAGATCGACTTTCAACTCGGATTTGATTCAAATGATCGATTACAGCTATGTAATCGTTTTGTAAATCATGTCTACAGTCTATCAGTACTGCTTAATTATATTGTTCACGTTCTTTTTTTTTTTTTTGTTTTCGAAAAGAAACGATCGAATAAATCAATAGCACCCAGTTAACCCCTTTACAAAATAAAATATTCTGCGGATTCGGTGGTAAAAAGCTGACGTGAAAAATTGAATTCAATATGCACTCATTCTCTACCGCTTCGACAAAAGCATTAGTAATTCACTAAAAACAAAACGCCTCAGGTAATACAAATGAAAACTTTCATCGTACAATGTCCCAATGAATTTCAAATAATCGACAATTTCGATTTACAGGTAGAGAGCTTCTTCGTGTCTTAAAAACTTGTTATTTTTAGGAAGTGAATATCATAATTGGATAGAAATTTGGGTAGGCTCCGTTAGAAGAATTGCTTCAAGAAATCTCTTTCTCTTCTCGTCGAATCGAATCGATCTCATCATTAAGCACAATTTGCTTGATGTTAATTGTTCAGTTACAAATCAGTGCTTATGATTGTCTTGTAATTAGTATTTGGGATAAATTCGGCAAATGAGCAGAGTTCAAAAACGCACATACCTTT
>KN716266.1:51030-65282 GCA_000816705.1 Dictyocaulus viviparus | reverse complement strand
TTTACGATTTTTCACCAGTTCAAATTTGATCTGATTTTCGTGTTAGATTACTGAGAAAATTATTATAAGATTATGAATGATATAGAAAAATAGTTTTTTTCCGACTACAGTAACCTGAGTATTAAATGTCATTAAGAGCACCCTTTAAAATTAGTAAAGTAAATGCATATACTTTAGCAGAATGTCTTCTGTGCACTGAGGATATTCTGAAAATTACTTGATTCGAGAATATCTGAACTCTTTTGGAGGTGTCTAGGTGCCAACGCATCGGAAGTCGTCCATTCAATGAGAACCATGCAAATTGATCGATTAATTGTTGCGCGAAGATGCGCTGATGTTCGTCCTATGATGTCGTCGTCGTCAACGTCGATGGTCACGACGTCTAGACGAGATTATCATTTGTTTTTTGTTCTTTTTTGACGTCAGAAAGGAATAGATTTCATGAATGTCATGAATCCAGCCTTCACTGGCAATAAATCATGTCTCTAGAGACTCATAACAGTTGATTGACACTTTCGGCTCCTGTCAAACAATCGGACAACAAGGCGTCAAGATACGTTACCTCTCAAAATACCGCATATTATCGTCAGTAAAGTATGTAAATAAGCGAGGTGATTTCTGAAACGAATGAAAAAAACCTCGGCGTTAATGAATGCTGGCTTGATTGTGATAGTGGAATACGCTATCGATTCGATCTTATGGAGAACCAGTTTGAATTAATGTTTTCGTATTCCATTTTTTCATAGCTCGGAGTTACGAAGTGTAATTAGGTTTTCAATGTCGCTTGCTAGCATGCGGAATTGAACTCACAACTGACAGCGCGTATCGACTCAGCACTTTTAACCACTACGCTACGAGCATCCAAGTGTGGTAGTATGACAATATAGTGTTTGTTGTTAATACATTTGAATTTTCTTTAGAACTCATTTAAACAGAAAATGTTTTACGTCATAACTATAACAGCTTCTATTCTGATAAGGTAGTGAGTCAAATTTGTCGTACTAGAAGGATTTTGAAGAAAGGTTTTCATTAGCATAAAAAAAAGCTTTACTCTTCTAAAAAAAACACTATCATTACTAATATTTTTACTAGTATTCTCATTGGTGCCGTTATGATTCATCCCATTCATTATCATTCTTATCATCATAAATGTTCTTCCTTACAATCATTAATACCTTCCTTTTCTTGTCCAAGCAATGACGAATGAGCTGCTTACCTAATTTAAAAAATATTCATAAATTATACGGCTTATAACTTATTTCACGCTTCAATTTTTATACTAAACAAGTGTTACCTACTGAGTTCGTTAACCTCATCATCGGCTTGTCTCGATAGAAATAAATGAATGGGAGTGAGAACAGTACTGGTCCTGCTTCGTTCTATAGACACGTATTACATCTGTCCTATTCTACTAGACTACTTCTATTTAATGAATGATGTGTCACGTTTCTGAATTAATCATTAAAACTCTGAGTCTCAAACAGAACTCAAACACGCATCGTCATTATTGACAGAAAACAATATAATTATTGTTGTTTAGAAGAAATTTTCTGTATAATATAACCTCATACCTTATCAGTACATACCTCATCCCTCTTATCATATATCTCCATACATTTTTCTCACTAACTTTTCCTATTTAATTATGAGGCTAACAGTTTGTTTATTTCATTTCATTCCGTCTATTTTATTTTTATGAAGAAAAATGTCTACAACTTTTTTTGATGTATTAGATTTTGTATTAAAAAATAACGGTTGTTTTTTTTTTTCATGTCTAAACAAAACGGCTGATAATGAGAGATGTGTGAGATCTGTTTTACTAATAGACTCATTGTGTGTGTGAGTGTGTGAGGGTGTCATTTATTCTAAGAAATCATACATTAGACAGCTTCTTTTGTTGTTTAAGCTTCGAGCTGTTAATGTCCAGATGGTTGTGATGTGGTGACACAATGACACCAGATTGTAACGACTGGATCATATAATGTGTATACGATACGAGAATATTTCCAGCAGTACGATGAAATACAAACAAACCTGAAGAATTTGTCCGTCATCAGTACCAGCCAATAAAATTCGTGGTTGAATAATTCCATTAAGCGATGTGATCTTTACCGAAACTTCAGCTACAGCAATTTCAACAGCTTCTATCGAACCACCAACTCCTAACTCACATGTTTCCTCATCCAAAGGTAATCGTGATTTCTGAAAACAATCTTCACATTTATCTCTTTACTTCCACGTAATAAAAATGTTACCTTGATAAAGTTGAAGCTTGTGTTGTTATTGTTATTATTAATTAATGATGAAACAAATAAATACAACCGGATTTATGAATTCGATAAACAACCATAAATTTACTAGTAGTGTATTTATGTAAACACCAATACTTAAGTAATTATGATGCTTAGTACTAGAGAATTCTATTTTGAAATTACAAACAAAAAGAAAGAGAAAAGCTTCTAGAATCCATCAGTTGTGCTCAAAGCACTTTTCAGATAGTTTTTCAGTAGCGTCGCTCTGGTTTGCTATATTTTCGTCACTCCATATTAAATAGTGTTTTCGTTTCCTCTCCAAAAAATACCACTCACGTTGAGGCATTTTGAGTTTCTACCAATATGAGCAAGTCCAACTGAATCCGATCCACCACGACATCGATCAATGTTGTACCAAAACGTTAATTTCAATCGTTGCATTGAATACGTACATATCGCTGTTCTCGTTCCCGTCGAAGACGTCATGAATGCACCAACAAGTTGATCACCTTCAAAGTATTTTCACTTCATCAATATTTGAAAATGCTTTTCTAATCTATTCTTTATGTAATGAATTGGATTCAATGTTACTATTCTCATATGATGGCATGTTTATTTAGGTTACTGAGGAAAAAAAACCCTCAACATAAAACAGATTGAAATGAGTACTCAGCAAATAATTCATCTAAAGTTGTTATTAAAAACAGTCGAATATTGAGGAGATTTTGGAGGGAAAAGAAAGTGTTAGGATAAGAAATCGTGTTACGATAAGAAATCTCTCTCTCTCTTGGAGATGCGAAATTCTATTTCGTTCTTGAACTACTTGTGAGTGAAAATTCCCTCAACAACTCTAACGCCATTCATTTCATTCGTGAGATATCTATGTGGATGACACGCGCTACATTACTTCTAATGGAGAGAAAAAAAACTTATTATAAGGAATTGTGATGGTAAAAAAAGTTCAATTTTCTCCTAAGCGAACGTCTAAAACGTGCAACGTCTCTAAAAGGACCAGTTATGAAAGCGAATCCGACGACGACGTCGACTATTTTGAACGACGAACTGACCGTGAATGAATGCCGCCGTCATGTAAGGAAAATTCGAATTGTCTTCCGATCGACATTGTAGTTCCACTTCCGAATATGACATAAATCTAAAAAGAAACAACTGATAAGCATTTCCTCTTCTTCTTGTTGAGGTAAAAGGAAAAAAAAACCTCAAAAATCCTTATTCTTTGCATCGTTTGAATTAGACGAATTAGATTTATTCGTTATTTACGTTGCCCCACTATGTACTAATAATAATGATAGAAAATTCTATGTTGCAAATGATTGCGTCATCATTTCCCTCATTATTTGACTCACTTCTAAATGTAACAGTTTTAAAAAAACCTCTCTAGAAAATCGATCGATTTTGCATTTTATTTTTTTCTGTTTTCGACAACAACAACAAAAAAAAGCAATTTCTAGAATTAAAAGCACACAACATGGCATAAAGGTGTCTAGGGAAAAAAACGTAGGAATCATTTCTAGGAGAGAATCGATATCAACGTATTCTGCTTAAGATACCTCAAGGGAACTGCTGAGTTAACTAATTAATTGGAAAAATTCAGTGATGACATCATGCCAAAACGATCGATATTACGTTTCTATTGATTAAATTAGTTTTGAAATCCTTAAAGAGTAAACCAATTAATACTGTTTTTCCTTATTTGACATGTTAAGATCATTTCGTACACGATATACCTCAGCTATGAGAAGAATCGTTGAAAAGCTTACTGATGATTTAAATAATTGGCTTAATTAAGAACCCTAATAAATTATGTACTCAGTTTTTTTTTTCTCTCTATACGTGCTATGTAATACCCTCATGCTGTATCTGAAATCTATTAGGATGGTCCGATATGTGGCGATATGTATGGTAATCCAATTATGGCCATTGTTTGGTAAGACGGCGTCTCACGGTCGCCATCATAAGGTGATTCGTACGAACAGATGGATTTTACAGTATGAAGGTGAACAAGTTCATCGAATAACACTGATTTCTATCTCATAGAAATCCGTGAGTGACATGGAATCGATCGATACCGATGACTAATTTCAGTTATGAAATGTTAATTAGTCAGTCAATGAAAGTCAGTTAATTATATTATGCTAGAGAGATTCTATGAATCACACCAATATTCGTTGGTATACATCGTATTGACTATTCGATTCGAATTGTGGCTTAGTTGATTGAGGAGGGAATAAATGAGGACTAACATGTAACATCTTAGAAGAATTTTTGAAACATGAAGCGTCTATTATCTGTTGACGAGTTTTCGTTTCTGAGTTATATAGCTGTTCGTAGAATAGAAATTATCGGAAACAGTAGAAGAGGAGATTAACACATTATGCAGAGCAAATATAAGTAATGAATGGAATTTTTTTTACATACAACTACTATTTTAAGCATAGCAGAGTCAATGATTTCATTCACTCATGAAGTACCTCATTCATTGATCTACTGAATAGTTTACTTTGCTGTTAGACGTTCTCTAAAAGATGTTCTTTGACTGTTTATAAAGAGTTGTAGATGTTAAGCTGACCGATCAATGAGTGAAGCTAACGTATTGCTGTGATTCGTTTTACGTAAAGGAAAAATTGGCCAGAAATTGCATACGAGCCAGCCAATTAGCAAATAGACAAACAAATCTTGGTGGAAGCTGAATAGAACAAACACGGATGCCGAATAGGTGCGATACGTTGGCAAATGGCCAATCTAAACATCTTCAACTAATTGTTGACGACGATCATTCAACATCGTGACTCCAACAGAATAGCCAGTTCCTCATTGATATGAGACATTTGACAATAATTGATCGATTAGTAAACAAACATATAAACACACTCACTGTTCATCGTGTTCACGTTTTATGTTTGAGTTCAAAACGAGTCTTCTTGCTAATGAAAAAACTCTACGCTATCATATCCGTGAAAGATATGATTATCACTACTATCACTACTATCATTACCAGTATATTATATGTATTATTATTATTGTTATTATTAAATTCTCAAGGCTAGATAACCATTTTCTTGCATGAATCTTGCATTTTCTAATTGGCATTGAGATGACTGGCACGGAGCTGTGAAGGGCTTTTCTGAGCGCACAAGACCAGTCGCCCTTATGGGAATTTTATTGAAAACGAGGTTTTGGTGAGTGAAAAGCTGACGGCTAAACGATGAACAAAAATTTTTCGAATATGATAAATGTTTGCAGCTACTATCCAGAAAAAAAATGAAAGCAGACACATGACATTCTATTTGAAATTGTTTAATTGAATTTTTCTCATATCTTCAAATCAATTCAACTCTTTTTTCTTTATGCAAATTTTAAAGATATAAGTGATACAAAAATACTGATTATCAGTTACCAAATTGACGTGTCCTGTAAGAATAGGAGAAAAAAAAATGCCAAATTTCAATGAAAATCGTTGAGGAAAAATTGTATCTATCTTGAGGCCAACAACAAACCTCTTAGGCGGAACAGAAATATCTGGATATGAGTATATCCTTATCACTTAAAATATGACAGGTCCGCTATATCAACAAATTAGAGGTGGTGCTTACCGAGTGTCGTTGTCACAGAATCTGATCAGCTTCGTTACTTTTGGTGCTGTGCGCGTTTGACGAACATCTTGAACTTGAACGGCTGCAATGAACACATAATGTTCATGATGGAACATCGCCAAGTAATGCACGGTAAATGACTGGCGAAGTTCTGCTCGTAGAAATACAGCCGCTTCTCCTTCAAGACTTCCTGGAAAAATTCGTATGCTTTCAGAGGTGCTTTCAGACTTTTAAAATCGATTTCAATACTCAAACAGTAATTTAAACCATTAAGCTTTCCAGTGAAATATCTAATAATGTTCGCTAATTTTTTGAGGTAACTTTTTTCAGCGTATTCAAATTTTCATAAAATCAACATAGAATCTCTCTACACATTTGTTTTAGAGTAAAATATGAATTATAAAATAATTCAGAATAGAATCAATTATCTTAATTAACTACTTCTTATTGACTTATTCACCTGAATTCAACACCGAACAACTAGGAAGTTCCCTGAGGGCAACGGCTGGAAATGGATCTCTGTATGGAGAGTCACCAGAGTAAGAAACAGCTACAGCAAAGCGATTAGGCGAGAGAACTAATGAAACACAGGAAGCAGTCGGAGATATGGAAGCAACTGGTACTTCACCAGACGATATCAGTGATAAGTCGTCGAGAGAATACATGGCGCAGATCCCTGCAAACAAAATTTTAACACATATTTATAAATGGAATAACAGTAAACACATGTACAAATAAGTAAATAAACAAATATAGGATTTGGAAGTAAATCATCTCCACATTGATAAGAACAAGACAGACTTGAAAATAAACGACTCAAATGTGTTCCGAAACTCATAAAGTGTTGAAAGAGTTGTCAAAACTTTGATCATATTGTACTCATTGAGTCTTATTGTTTCCTTAGAAAACCGAATATCTAAGCGATTTAATTGAAATCCGCTTCGAGTACATGTATAAACAAGCTTGTTGACTTATCTGTCAATGAAAAAAACAATGTAAAGTTGCTAATGAATAGTAATGAGAATTGAGTGAATCTCACCTTGACGTACAGAACCACAGTACAGCACGCTATCGGGTAAAACGTGCAGTACTTTATTATGATTGTCAGTTTCGTGTAGTACAGCGTCCTTCAGACAGCTACTACCATCATAACTGCACAATACGGAATCGTTGATTGGACCAGTACTCAACGAATGTACTGGTAATAACTCGTTATCAGACAGAATTATAAGCTTATTCACGGCTCCGATATAGATCTGTAACATCGTTAGAAGACGTTGTTCTGTAAGTAACAAAGAAGATCTTATTCTATAAGAAAAAGCTTTGTAAAGAATTTGTATATGTGTATCGTGTTCGTGTTCGTGTTCGTGTTCGTTCGTTATTCTATAGGATTCCATCGTTTGTATTACTGTATACGACGATGAGGAAAATACCTCAATGTTTTCTATGTTGTGAGCTTTTCGAATAATGTTCTATATAAGAAAGGAAAACAGAAGACAGAGGAGATTTGCAATCGGAAGCGAATATTTCAGATTAAAATCTATTAAAATCACATTAAGTAATCAATTTAATTAATGTAATGATATAATGTAATTATATTTGAATGGACTAAATTAAAATCTTTATTGAAAAAGTATTAAAAATATTAAAATAATGACGTCATTTTTCTTTTTGATTAAAAATGACAACATATAAAGAAAAATTCCGAATAAGAAAAGATAATTGGGCGCAATCAATATATCGATCGAATCGATTACGAAATCCTAAACTAATTTTACTCTGTTCATTACATAATGTTAAAAGCAAAACAACGTAAACTTGAACTATTGATCGAATCGATTTGGTGTTTGATCGATGAAAAGTTCATTTTTCGTTCGAAATCTCACAGAATACAATAACGACGCTTGTGAGAGAAAAACGATAGCACTGAAATGAGGTGATGCGAACTCACTCAGAATATGCAAATACGATTCGCACAGAACTAAATTAATTATAGAAGAGTAATTTGGAGTGTTTTTCTAAGAACACGAGGAAATTATGCAAAAATTTTCCCATAAATGTTATACTGTAGCTTTTTTCTCTACAGTAACCCTTATTTGACCACTTCTAAACATATTAATATTTCATCAATTTGAATAAATGTCTCTTTAAAAATATTGTATTTTAAATATATACATATACATATTTTTTTTTGTTCTTTATATCAAATGGGTTGCGATTACAATCTACGATATGACTGGCTTATCGTGTCACTATTCATTTGCATCATAGAAAGAGAAAAAAAAAATTGAATCATCTGCAGATGTCGTATTCTACTTTATCCTTATTCCCTCATCCCTCTTTCCTTCTCAATAACTCATCCGTAAGCAAATTGATGTCTTTTAGTATCGAAGATTTTGAATTTTCTCAAAGTAATTGTATAATTTGAAATCAAATAGAATATAGGATTGATGACGTCAATAACTGAAATGTTTTTGGTGAGTTGTAATAGAACCATTGTGTTGCCATTAGTGCTATCGAATACGTTGAAGCATTTAAGCTTGATCGTTTTCTATAACTCTTTTACCTCTCTTATAACTCCATGTATTAAATTGCGCAAACTTCATAATATATTCATAGGCCATTACCGTTGATTAAGTAAGTGAGTTCTGGATAAATCAGCGAATATTCTTACTCGATTACATTTCTATTCACTTACATTTACATACATATGTAGATTATTACGGTAAGAAAATATATGATTCTATGAGAAACTTTCTGGATAAGACAAAAACGGTAGATCAGTACTAATCGATAGCGTTCTAAGTACTTCAATCAATAGACATAATTTCAATGTCAGAAGCTTTTTCTTCGAACTAAACTGAATCATTTCATAAAAGCTAGACACATTAAAAATGTATTTTTGCATCAAAAATGATCGTTCACTCAACACAACGTTTTTGCCTCAAAAAAACTAACTCATTCTACAATTTCACTTCACCTCTGAATTGCTTATGTTCAAATGTTTTTTACCGTATGAAATTTTTCGTGTCGGGACAATCGAAACGAACGTGAAGAAGAGAAAAGAAAAAACGAACAAACCTTATCGTTTTTTATGACAACATTATTTATAGGTGTTTTTGAATAATAAAAATGCTGTGATGAAACGAGTCCATATTGAAAATTGATAAAGCCGATTAGAATACAAAAAAGTCGCATCGCAACATCTGTAAAACGGTAGTCGAAAGGAAAAAAAGTTACAGAAAAAATGTTATAGAAGAAAAAAAATGAACGCGACATGAAGTTCATGGAGTGACAAGCATGAGTAACGGCGAAACACATTGAACTTTATAGTCGTCATCGTTCGATGAGGAATGAGAGAGTGACGGAAAATCAGTGATAGATGTAAAGAATAGAATTTAGATGTAGATGAAATGATAACGAATAGAATTTAGGATAAGAGGAAAATTTTTCATGAGTAGAGAGAGAGAGAGTGACGGAAAATCGGTCGGTGATGGGTGTAAAGAATAGAATTCAGATGTAGATGAATTGATGACGAATAGGATTCAGAATAACAGCGATGGTTTCTTCAGGAAAAAATTTACATATTGATTCGTTAGAAGAAGAAATTGTTTCTCGACTGAAATATTTTTTCATGTTTATAAAATCACGTGAAATTGAATATAGCGGTTACGGAAGGACCAGAAAAACTTCTGTCACGTATTGTTTACATTTAGAGTGCTTTACGGACGACAGAATGATGCTGGCGAAATGAGCAACATAAGAAGTTCAAACGAACGTTGTTGCATACATAATTTGACATTTATATGCGTTTAGTACGTATTGATTAGTAGAAGTGAAAGAACAAAAAAAAACGAATGCTTTCGCAGTACTGAAAAGAATATTCAGTACTACTGCTATCGCTCCATTAACACAGCGTTCTCATCGCTTAAACATTTGGTACTGGAATCAGTACCACACAAATCGTTGTCGTAAAAAGAATCTTTTCCAGTACTGGAAAGAAGATTCTGAAATGAAATAATCTCGTTATCGTTCTGGCTTCAATCACACCACTATCACCTGAAATCAAATGAATCCAGTAACAAATTTCATTCTTAATCAGAGCTTATCAGTAAAATGGAGAAAGCTTAATAAGCAGTAATTTGTAAGAACTATTTTCTGAATAACAGTAATACCTCGAGTATTTTTGAGGAAAAAAGTCTAGATTTGAGAAACTGCTAAGGTTCGTATTACTTGTGGAAGCAGACAGTATTCAAGATTGGCCTAACAGCTTCGATTAAAATGAGATCTCTGCTCTAAGATGAAGCTCAACATAAACGGTGCTCTTGATGTTTCTATTGAGATTGACATGAACTTGCTCTTTTGCTCTAGCTTATGTAATTTAATACTGTATAGTGTAATACTAAGAGGTTGGTGAAAGATTTTCAGAAGCGAAAACGATAATGAATGACTATAGGCAATCAAGATTAGAAATATAACTTATCATTACCAATTATACCAACCAGATTTATTATCATATAGTATGGATCAATGGAGATTATTCGAGCAATGAAACGATTCGAGCAATTCTCTTCGTAATATCTATTGGTTATACTATGAAATTAGTGCTCGAGGTCGATATGCAAATGAAGAACGCGAATCGTTGTGGGTTGGTATTGGTATGGGAAACTGACCCGGGTAGAGAGCTGGATTACCCTAATGGATAATGGAGGCGGAGCATCCGTACGAAAGGGTGTGGCGATGACGACTAAGGTGCCAACAATAAACAGCTCGCCATCACTTCACCATTTAGTCAAGGGGTAGAGAGTGGTTAAGAGGTCAGAGGATCAATTGACATAAAGCTTATTCACGACAATCCTCGAAAGTAAAGTGATTAAATGAAGATGAAAATTTGAATTGACATATGGGGATAATGGACAATATGATGATGTGAATGAAGAAGATGTTTTGAAAACTGAGAAAAGAAAAAGTAAGCTCTGAAATTCAAACGGAAAAGCTTACAAATTAAGGAAGGTATGATGAAATAAAACAGAATGATGAAGGAAATGAAGATAATTCGAAGGAAGCGAAGAAAAGTAACAAAGAAAGACACTCTAAAAAAAAGCGAAATCAATAAAGACATAGCTGTCCTTAAACATCGTCAGAATTCCATTAGTGATTTAAGCTTCCTTGGAAGACGAAAAAAAAAAGCTTAATTTGACAAACATTTATAGGTTTCATTGAAAAAACAAAAGATCATCGTTTTATTAGTATGAGGTTAAGCTATGAGGTACTGAGGATTGTTACGTAGCAACGATGTGAAGTATTAATTAAACATGTAAAAAGTTTTAACATTTATAAAATGTCAAATCAATTCAATTAGCCTGATGCCTCTCGTGAGATTTAAGCCTCAAAGAAAATTTATACAAATATTAACGAGGGAAAATTTTATGACCAGTCTGTTGTGGAAGTAGTGATGTGTATAGAAAATTGGTTAGAATTTGAATAATTTGACTTATGGCAAAATGCCAACAACACTTGAGACAGAAAATTTTTCATGAATATTCGTTAAATAATATTAATATTGACGTCCGTACTGGATAGGTGTGAGGAAAAACTATCGATTGGAAGAATCAGAACATTCTGAGGCTCACGAAGACTATTCATATCGTTCATCGGAGGCAAATTCTTATTTGAAATTTCATCAGAATTCTAATAAATCTTATTATTGATGAGATTTATCATTACCGTAATTTATAACTACTATACCACCTTCTATACACCTGTAATAAAGACAAACAGGTTCGATAAGCTGGGAAGCAGCTGTGATGACGTGACCTGGTTGCCCTCAATTAACAAGCAAATAATTGTCTTTGACCTCTAACTACAAGCACAAATCTTAGAGAATTTTCATATTTACTAAGAAGAAAATCATAGCTGTTAATTGTATTTTTATGTATTTTTGAAATTACAATGAATTTATACAAGGCTTACAAGTAGATAGTCTGCTTACATTACCTAATCAGTTGACGAATATCATCGGTATCCTTTGAGTACCTCATAGTTCCTCATTCCCCTTAACATGGTAAAGCTTAATTTCAAATGCAAATGCTGTGCTTTTCCTGGAATATGAATCGATGTAATTAGTTCAGTACCAATATGAATATCATAGGACACCGTCAAATAACATGATGATTCAAAAATGAATTTTTATATATTTCCCTATATTGACGTTGAAGCAAAACCTTATGAGCAGTCGTAATACTAACAGAATCTCCGTTCGGTTTCAAGAGGTATTGAATTTTTTGAGGATCAAAAACAAAAGAAAGCTAAAATGAGGAGAGTTACAACACCTCAATGACGAAAATACATCTTTATTAATTCATTAGTTTTAATAAAAAGCTTTCACTTAATAATTCTCACCATAGCGAAGCAATTTTTGACGACGAAAACTAAAGATCGTTTCGAAAAATAGTCATTCATCGAGCAGAATTTCAAAGTATTGTGATCTTTGATATATTGAAATCTCTTTAAAGTAAACTAAATGACGTTTAATCATTAACGGAAATGAATCAAAAGAGAACAAACTGTTGAAATGAAGTGCTGACGCAGTACTTTATCATAACCAGTCCGTTTACGCTCATCTATAGAATTCTATAATGAAATGATTTACATCATAATGTTAGTTATTGTTGCTGCTGCTGTTGTTGTTGTTGTTGTTGTTGTTGTTGTTGTTGTTTCAGTCTTTATTCATCTTTTGTTAACGTGCTTAACTAAACCATCTTATGATAAATAACTTATCATTAAAGCAATATTTCATAAGTGATTAGATAATTTAAACGCCGTTATACTTCTACTGTAATACATCAAATAAAAAAATAGATTAAAAAATCGAAATTGGTAAGCTTCATGTTTTTAAAAATAATATTTTTGATCCTCATAATACTGAAACGATCAATACGATCACTATTGTTTCTAATAGTACTGAATTGTTCAATACCGTTATTCTTGACCCTAATAGTGACAAATCGATCAACACGGTTACTCTTGATTCTAATAGTACTGAATTGATCAATACGGTTACTCTTGATCCTGCAGTACTGAATCAGTCAACACGGTTAAACTTGACCTTCTAGTCCTGAATCGATCAATACGGTTACTGTTTAAAATTTGCATAAAGCATCGCATCACGATCGTATCCCACATTCATTAAAGAGTTTCTTTCACGTTATTGAAATGTCCACACACGACTCGACAACTCAACTTGTCAACAACAATCAAGAATCGCTCGGAATACAGTTCAACTTCAATCCATTTGTATTCAAATTTGCTTACAAATGTTGAACTATAGGATGGCCGTATAGTACAGCAGTAGTAGTAGTAGGAAATGATATAGTAATACGCAGTATTGAATAAGTGTAGCTTTGGTTCACTCGTTCTTCGCCTAAGGATCGATGAAATAGTATCAGTACTGAGAGGAAATGAGTATCACTGAGTTAGTGGAAACTGACCAACTAAAACTCATTCAAGTTAAGTTAATGTAATGAAGAAAATGTATAGTTCCTCACCACAAACATAATGGACAAACCGAATAGGAGGCGCATTTCCACAAAGAGGGTGAGAAAGATAACATCAGTAACTTGGCTAATATTCTTATTTATAATTTATATTTTTATCGTACAATAATCGTAATTGTATTATTATTTTGTAATGATATTACGCTATCTCTAATTATGCTGAGTTAGCCTCAGTTGGGACTCGAACCCTCACTTACAGATATTCTCAATCATCTCAACAATAAATTTGCGTGCAGGTGTAATTTCATATTATCAGATTAGTGAATGTGATTAGAATATGAGGAGGTCGTAGACTTATCGGAATATGAAGCCATAAATAGAAGGGCAACGATTACAAAAACCGTCTTAGGCCACGACCACGACATCGTCGTCGTCGTCGTCGTCGTCGGCGTCGCCGTAGTCGTCGTCATAGTCGTCGTGCAAGCAATTTATTCAGCTTCAATGCAATTTCATTGACGAGAATCTCATTAGGAGATAAATGAAAAAGACAATTCGAAATAGTAGCAAATGTATTCTTGTCAATAATTTAATATGATGTAATTATTTAAATAAAGTTCAAAAGAATAATCACCTCAATGGCCTGAAGAGTTTACAATTGCCGGAGGTTGTTTATTGTTTATTCGACTAGTCGACGTCATATGAAAAACACAATATATTGTCAATTAAATTCATTACGTTCAAATTTCTAGAAGCATAAATTTCATGCTTTTCGCTAGAAAATTTTTACTATTAATCAATGAAAAACAAAAATATTTCTGTTTAGAGATTCTTTTGTTTCTCTCTCACCCTCCCTCCCTCTCTCTCCCTCCCCCCCCCCCCCTCCCCCCCCCTCC
>KN716266.1:35331-50636 GCA_000816705.1 Dictyocaulus viviparus | reverse complement strand
CTCTCTCAAAGTTTTTTTTTTCGTTATCGATTTTTCAAATTACTACATTAGCGTATATGAGGAACTGAAACGAGGACTACATTTCATATTTTGAATGGTATTGACGGAAAAAAATCAATACTGCATTTATCTGTTATGAAAAAAAAATGTCGCTTAATGAAATCAAAATGAAGAAGCTGTAAGCTTCAATAGCTTTTTATTTTCCTCTAATTGATTTTCTTTATGAATTTATTGCTATGAGATGAGTGGTCATTTTTTTTTTCATTTCGAATTCCCTCATTCATTTTATAGACTCCGTTCGTTTAGTTCACGTTTCTTATTAAAAATTTTCCTCTACCAGTTAGCTCGTTTTTTTTTTCGATCGTAAAAAAAAATTATTCAACTGAATAAGATTAATTGATTTGATTAAGCGAAATGAAATGGAGGGATAGTTGTTGCGTCATCGTTCACAATTCGTAAGGCCACAACAGACATCCTCCGAGAGGATGAGGTAATAAAACCGCCAAAATGAAAAGATTGATGTGATTTTTTTCTGTACAGGTGAGAAAACATTCAATATATTAGTCCATAACGGTAAGCAGTACGACCAAAAATACAATAAAAACAAACAACACTAGTCATCAAAACAATAACAAAGTTGTAGAGAATAAAGAAAAACTAAGAAAAAAAAATAAGTTATAAAACCTCACAACGATGAATACCGTAATCGATTGGCACACAAGTTTCGTTAAACACTAAACGAAGCCGTAGGCAAAAATAGACGGAGAAAAAACAATAACATAAAACTAACAAAGCTATGATATCTCAATGCTTCATAGATCTGATCCGATCTGATCTGACGGCTTACATAAATCACATGTGAAATCGTCATCGAACTCAAAACGGTTGGAGGAAAATGAGTGAAATGAGTAAGTACATTGTGAAATCGATATGTCTATAAAACCACTACGGTAAGTGTAGTATAAAGCTAAAAACTTGTTTGAAACGATTCGAAAAAATGATTCGGATCGAGTGGAAGTTATGTGATGGTTACTGTAGTCGATTTCATTACGAGCTCATTACAGTAATGGGAACGTGTTTAGTCAGAAAAATACGGAGCCGAGGATATTGAAAAAATACGAAAGAGACCAAGTAGATCAGAAACGAATTTATTCAATAACTGAGTTAACGATATGATTAGAACTTACGTGAGTTGCTAGTAGCTTTAATGAAAAAGCCTCTGAGTGCAAATACACAGACGGCTTAATGTCGCTATGGTAACAGAACTGATATTCATTTCGTTTCTACTAAATCCTAAGTATTTTAACCTTATATATTTCTATGAATTCGTTTTTTTTTTTCGAAGCTTATTCCCAAAGCTTAAAACTCGTAGAAGCTCATTCTGATGACGATTGTATTCGACTATTTATAGTATATTTTATAGAGCTTATTTTTCTGCTACGATTTCAAATATGACGAGTATTAAAAAACCGCCAAAGAAAATTCTTGTTTTGGGACCTCAAAAGGTGAGTTTTCGTTCGTCGTTCGTTCCCTCACTATTAATATTAATGCAAAATTTACCTCAAGACAGTTAAGAAAAACCGACTTCAATAATCGATAAGTTTTATCAAATGTTGTACTTTTAATTTATGTAATGGTTTTTTTTTTCTCACGAAATTATATTTCCCTCAATGCGCATGAGTGTTATCGAGTACTAAAAAAAAACTAACCTTTTCAATTTTGTTAAGCTACGCTGCTACATTTTCAAATATAACACTTTTTTTTCCGTATCAAAATAGAATTTTGGGGAAATAAAAATCGATAGAATTGATTTTTTCTTTTTGATCTTCACCTCATTAGACACTACAAATATAATCACCGTTATTGATATGAATAGTTTTTTGTTTTTGAAGAGGAAAATTTCTACAATTTTTAAGCCAATCACATTAATTAGACAAATTGAAAACAATCGATAACAATAGATTGTAAATAAACTACTAAATGATGACTCATATTAAACACACTATGATCGATATAGCCTAGGGCATGATTTCTTTCGATTACTCCATCCGTCTAATATCATCTTTAATTCAAATCAAAAATCTCATTCTCGAAATGTTGTTGATGTTTACAAGAAAATTGTTGTCTATTTACATTGACTAGCAGTAAATGGAAAGAGTAATACTAGTAGATTTAAGCTTCCTAATAACGATCCGACACACTTATTTATAGAATATTAAGTCAAAATACTACCTAAGAGGTATTATACGATGGCTCTGAGAGGATCTGAGTGCTCTGTCCTCTGAGGTTTTAGCATTTCGGTCTAGATGAACATGAAGAGGACTACCCAAATGTCCTCATCCATTATGCAACACGTGAAAAAATCCATCACAACTCATATCTAACACTATTTCGGCAGAATACTTCGATCAATATCGTATATTCATTATTGAACTCGATACTATCATGTCAAGCTTATCATCCAAACGATCGATGACGATACTGGAGTCGAAATGTAGCCAAAAGCAATGTTGCTCCAGTTTTTGACGACCAATTATTTAAATACGTTGATACGCTCACATCGTTATCCTATGGAATGACTCAAAATGTACCTCAATACGTGCAACTTCAGCGAAACCTGTTCGACCGGTTTGTTCCTTTCAGTAAGAAGAAACATAGTGTTTATGGAAGAAAAAAAGAAGTCGTCAAGAATATGTTGCGTTTCAACGTTGTATATGAGTGTAAACAAGAAGTAACTCAACGTGAATAATACGTTATTCTATTCGGTAGGCCTTTACAAACAGTGAAACACTAGGACACTTTAATGCCTAATACAGTACTCCATTCATTTGATATACAATAATCTCTTGAGGAAAATGCGAACATGTTCATAGACGAGGAGAATGAGGAACACAGCTAAGAGGTAACGTGGACAAATCATAGCACCTCAAAAAGAATTCTGATACGATAAAGAAAAAACACATTATGAATCTTCAAGCATTTCAAACTGTTAGAATATTTTCATCTACAAGAAAACATTCATGTTGCTTTTTTTTTTCGCTCTTCATAGTAACATAGTAGAAAAAAGCTTCGTTATCAGAATAAGTCATTTCAATGATCAATAGAAACTGATAATTTTAAAAGTTTCTAGAAGATGCTTCATTAGATAATTCTGTAATAAGGCGACGTGTTGTTGATGTTCATCAACAGACGACGTGTTCAAAATCGTCATGAACAATGTCGTCGTCTGGTTTTGAAGCTCACATAATGAAGCGTTCCTCATTGCTGTGAAATTTACTGAGACCTAAGTGATCTGAATATTAAGCATTGTTTATTTTGTACGATTTGAACTAAACAATTTTTTCACTTCCTTGAAAATCTCTTTGTTTATGTTTTTTTTTCAAATGATGGTGAGTTGTTCGTCAACTAATCCTAGATAATTATCGTTTTGTTCAACTACAGTTATAGTCCAATTTTGAGTTTTATTTAAGCACTCGGCTTCTATCGAATCTCTATAACTATTAGAAAACAATAAAATACGAAAAAAAAACTCTCAAACGCCTTCAGGGGATACAAAACAGTTTCATTTCTATTGTGATAAGATCGATACGATAATTGACGAGAAATCGGTGAGCGATAGTAGGAGGAAAAAAGTGCAGAGAGAAAAACTCAAAAAACTCAGCTTACTACGGGCTTTTGCTGCCGAGCTGCTTAATTTACAGCATAATTCTCTGATGTATTCAAGCTTCAAAGATAATCATTATCATGAGGTGATAATTTGTCGGAAACATTAAGCAACTTTAAATGAATGCTGATAAGAAGATGAGGAGATAAGAAGATATTCAAATTTATTCAATCATGAAGAGAAACGAAATACTTTTAAGGCTGGAAAGACTGCCATATCGAATTACTTAGGAGAACAAGTGGATACAGAATCTCTAGGAGACTATCGTCCAACAAAAGGTCAGAAGATTGTCTATCAATTTCACTCCTTTCCTCATCACATACTCATTCACTCATTATCTTATCAATGAGTTATACTAGAATTACAGGTTAAAAAGATGTAACACAAAATGAATGCTCTATGAACTCACCATAAATTTCCATCATATTAATAATAACAATGAAACGAATAAGATGATTATCATCGTTTTTTTCTTTCATCATTCATCTTCTTATTTAGAAAGATGAATTTAAATTAAAATTTAAAATGAAATTAAATTACTTAGAAATTAACTCATTGAGGAATAGAACGTGATCGATAGCCGAGAATTCTGAAACAATTTGGTTTGAAATTGATGGCGAACGTTTACAGATTAGAGAAAACGCGAACGAAAGCGCCACCCATGGTGGATTAGCCGAAATTTTCCGTGCTACGTAGCGCGCGACGTCCCGCAATCCATCCAGAAATCCAATGATTTTAAGCGATTCCTCGTTTTTTTTTTCTTCTTTAAACAACAGCTATTAAAGGGTTACTACCGTTACTCATCCTCGTATGACCTCTCTCTCCTTATTTCATCCATATTTCTTCTAATTAATTCAATTTCCAAATATAATTTCAATGACAGAGAAATTTTTAACCAATGGAGAGAACTAGTGAGTTTTACAAACTCACTCAATTCAATCACCTCATTAAATTATATGTAAATATGACGAGGAATGAAAAAAACAATTAGTAAGCTAATGAACGTCAATAGAATGAGGATTTTTCTATTGGATTTTGAGAGAACGAAAAAGAAAACGTGTCGTTAATAAGAATTTTTAACTCTCATACGTTATAGATTTTTTATTTGTTTATTTATTTACTTATTTTTGTTCTTATAATGTAATGAAATCGTAATGTCAAGCAAGCGATCAATTTGAAAATATGAGTCGATCAAAGATCAATGTAAAAATATTTAGTACTTAAATTGATTACAAAATAACATTGCTTATAACGAAGATCTTATCAGAACACTAATTAACGACAGTAGTAGAATTAGAGAAACTAAGCGATTTATCGGATTCACAAATCTTTCATCCTAATAAACACACTACATGCATAATTACCCTCATTGCTAATAGCGCTTTAGTAATGAGGACGTTAGTGATGTGAGAGGTAGGTATGAAATCGATTTATCGATTTCAATTTGATTATTGTATTCTATAAGCGGTCCAATCATACGATATAAAGAGAATTACGCTTCATGACATAAGTTAGATATGATTGTTTGTGCTTCGATGAACAACGAAGCTAATCATCGTTGGCTAGAAGGGGATGGTATTAATGAGACTGCTGCCCTCACCGGAAACTCCACCCCATCGACACTAATGCGAGTAATGAGCGAAGAAGAATTGAGGGTGTATCGCGCGCGCAAGCAGCTCAACTACAACGACGCAATTCTTTGTTACGAAAAGTCAGCAGACGACAATATAAACGAACGGAAAGGACAATAAACGATCGATGAATGCAATCAGACAAAAACAAAGTCTCGTTGTTTTTTTTTTCGATTTTGTTTTTATTGCTTTATTCGATTCACGCTACACTGGACGACAGTTGTTCATGTAGTTGTTCTTCTTGTTCATTGAGCACTTTATATCAACTACTGTTGCTATACGAAATTCACTATTGAGTAGACGGTACTTGACACGAGTCAAATGAGTAAAATCCATTCATAATCATATTTACTCAGATAGTAATAGATAAAACGTTAACTAGTACATGAATATGAGTTGAGGTGGCCACACTTTGAACCTCATTCACATTAAGTCTTGCTAGAGATTTCAACTCAAATTAGTTGAAATTACTATCAAACGCTATTGAAACCTCAAATGATCAATTTGAGTCACGGATAATTATGAATATTTTTGACAAGTAAATACTTTTAGGTGTACGAATTGTAGAATTTGAAAGCCATGAATTGGATATTCGACAGAAAAGAATCGAAGTTGATGTCGAATTATGGGACTGCAGCGGAGATTTACAGTAAGCTTTAATATGTAAATCACATAATACATCCTTGAACATCGAATTCTGGATAAGAGAACATTCATTAGCAATCAGTTGTGATATGATTCCTCAAGACTCATCCAATCAACCTCGAAAAACAATCACAACCTAATGTATTGAAATTGTATTTATCGGCTTGACATTAAGCTGTATGAATAACTTGATAAACAACAATGTATCTGGAATTTGTAAAGAATATACAGCTGAATCCTAAGAGGTTCTACACTTCTTCCTCAAAATACTTATTCGAAAACGCTTTGGCAAAAAGATTCGTTTTTATATTATCTATTGATTTTCGTAATTAATCTTCGTTACCGCCAGCTTTTACCTCACTCATATGTTTTATCAAGCATACGATTTCTTTTTATTACTGATGCAAAAGCTTATCTTATTTTCTCATTTTTGAAATGTTTCTATTGTAATCGATTCCTGATAATGTTAAGGGGTCGAATGTCAAAATGTTAAGGGAACGAGTGATAGTTTTTGAGTCATCTGAAAACTCTCGAACTTGTAGATATCGAAATTGCTGGCCAGCTATCAAAGACGGTATCGAGGGTGTTATACTTGTCGCGAATCCTGACGAAAATAAAGGAGAAGATCTAAAATTATGGTAAGTTATGAGGGAAATTCGTTATGTTCTTAACGGATTCATCAATAGAAAGAAAAGAAAAAAGCCAATGGATACGTTTGTCACCAATTTCTACCACTTGACAGCTGCAAAAGGGCAACATGTCTTTCTCTACGCATTACATAAAAGATAGCTGAGGAATAGACCTCTTTTTTTTTCCTAGGGACTACCATAATCCGTCCATAATAAATGAGAAGGCTTCTATTGATAGTGGACTATTTGAATAAACATTTACATATATATTGTGAACATTGTTCAGTTAGAAATTTTACTAACACAGAAAACAACTGCTATGTGTTGTTTATTTTTTTATGCTAATTTTGACTACGGCATTGTTTATGTTGTCGTTTTCCTCCATTGATGCCTCAATAATGGAGGGCTTTTCATTTTTAACGAAAGAAAAAACTCCCTTTTTAAAACGTTTCATACGTTATTCTTATACATTTAATTCGATTGATTTTCTTAACGAATAGATGTCTTATGAATTTTCATGAGGATTAATTAGGAATTTCATGGGTGAAGAAAATTGAAATAGGAAAAAAAAAGTATCGCTAGAAAAATATAGCGAGTCTATGGAGGTGGAGAATATTTCCGATCAAATTTGACTGAAGGAGGAAAAAAATTGCTTATCGATTGACTACGGTATATGATTAACATCATACAAATATATCAATATTGACATCACATTATCAATAACTCATAGAGGTAAAGTGAATCAGAAATCTATACGATCGTTGTAGTTATCCGGTAAGCTTAACATATAAGCTCATCTTTATGTGTGTAGTTTTTTTTTCTGTTTGTGGATTATCGATAAGCAATCAGAAACGACAAACGATTAAACACCATCTAAGAAGTACGACCGAAGAATATGCATGCATATATGTAACTTAAATGAGGTCAGTATATCAAATTTTTTGGAATGACTTCATTCAGATTTGAAATGTGATATCATAATTGTGTGATTGATGAACGTGTTCGTTTTGTCGAACGATCATCACAGGATTCATATTGAAATTGTTGTCAACCTCGTAGCACCATCCTCATTCTAATTAAGCCGGAAGATCACCCTTAGAGTCAACATCTCATCTGATCGTCGACAATAAAATCCACTACTACGCATCGCAATACGCAACAGAAATCATCAGAATAATATCGGTAATGAACGACAATAGACGTGAACTCATTACAGAATAATCTACTTGATTATCGTCATCGATTAATAATCCATTGAGGAAATATTACGTAGTGTTTACGGAGATAAAAAAATACAAACGATTTAAGCTTAAGTAAACGTCTAACGAACGAATTAAGCTTAAGTCGATGTCTAGTGAATATCTTCTGATTGAAATGCATATCAACGCAGTAATTACTAATTGAATTATCATATCGATAATATTAAATGATCAAAAATCAATTAAATCGATTAACAATCAGCTATCAGTATTATCAAATATCATTATTGTTGTTATTATGGTGTCAAGGAGTTATTTACCACTTATTGTTTTGTTGTTTATCTCATATAAATGTAAACAATCTCAATTGCAAGATACACCAAAGGTTTATAGTTTTACGGCTATTATTTATACTATACAACAAAATATTCAATAATTTTCAAGTATTGGCTCTGCTTTGACATCAAAAAATATATCAGAACATGCTTATGTAATGAAATTATAAACTGAACCGATTTTTTTTTCTGTAGGTATCAGGAATTCATTGCGACTACAAATTTGAATCCTGAAAATGTTTTGGTGGTCCTCAATGAGATCGGTGAAAAACGTACAAATGACGGAGCAATTTCAGCATTTCGGTAAGTGTCAACAGATTGACTTCATGACAAATGAAACCATGTCACGACAATGGCCAACACCCCGTGTATCAGGTGGCATGAACTATCACACACTGCAGAAATGATAAGCTATCCTTCATCATTATATTAGCTAGGGTTTAGTACCCGTGTACCACTTCGTTTATGCCGAATTCCAGTAATTGTACCTTAAATTCTGGATTATTAAGCCTCTATTAAATATAAAAGAAGAATAGAACGGTGATTTTTGACCAGGATTAAGAATCCTATGAACGGCAACACGAAGCGTTGATGAATGAGGAGATGAAAGTGAAGTGAGAAAGAAAAGCTAGGAGCTTTAATATCGTTAGCCGATTGAAGTGATATGAGTGACAATTGATGAGGATTGTCATTACTAGTTTGTTAGAGCGATGATTTGTTAGAGAATGGACGAGGAGTAGCAAATATTTACTACAGACATTCTATTTATTTTCTATCAACAACGATAGGTTATAAGGATTTTATTCACAGATACCCAATCTTTTACCTTATCATTCCTCATTGATTTTATCTTCATTCTTAACCTCTACATACTTATTTAATGAGTAAATCACTAAGGAGGAGTTATTGTAATACCCTGCCTGAGGTGGACCATATACGATATGTTGCTATTGAATACCCTACAGGTGTGAAAAGTTCGACGTTAGCTACTTGATTGCTTCGATTACTATTATCGATCCGATTTTTTGATCTCCAAAAAGATACCTTAGGTCAGAATATTCAATTATTTTTCAAAACAACTAAAATTTAATTTATGTGTTAAGAAATGATTACAATGAAAAGTATAAACATATGAGTTACTTTAAACTCGAAGAAGTCGAGGGAAAAATAACTCTAGCTAGAGCGAGTTGAAGTTTGCTTTAACAAATCCTTATGGAGCACTTTCGATCGAAAACCATTAAAACAAATCTCAAAGGTGTACGGTAGTAGACTCCTACAGTACCTCATTACATTGCATTACATGTCGTCGAGCATTATCAGAATCGAGCTTCAGAGTGTTCACCTCACTTCTATTTGGATAAACAAAGAAAACGTTCAACATGAAAAACACTAAAGAGGTTTGAGATGAGTTTTCTATGAGGAATCGATGTAGAAAAAACACTGTTGTAACGTTTTCAATGATACTACGAAATTTCCGCAATATAAAAATAACTACTAATTTATTATAAGTGTTTTGAGGGAATAGAAAGAATAAAACTCAAAAAGAAACCTCTATGAGTGAAATAATCAAGCTTGTTTTTCTTTTTCATTTCTAGAAAACATCATAAAGGAACCGTACTGGTTAGTTAGCAATGAAAATGTTGATTCTCAGACCATTAAAATTATCCTGGATAACAAAATTTTTTTCTTCATTATGCATATAAATGTAATAGAAGCTTTTTATTGAAAATTCCTTAAGCCTCGATAGTGTTTTTCCCTCAAACACTTCGTCTTTATAAGCACAGCAATTGACTTAGAGAGGCAAAAAAAAACCGATGAACTTTTCCACAGTGTTGTTTTCAGAAGAAAAAAAACGTTGAACGAAAAATCGATTTATGTACGAACGCTGAGGAAATTTCAATGATTATCCTGAAATGAGTTCGATGGTTCTATTAAACACCTCATTCACCTAAATATTGTTTACTTCCAAACTCATGAAATCATAAATAATTTACAAATGATGCATAATATAATGAGGTGAGGATAAAAATTAAATATTCAAATATGATAACGGCAATCAATATCATATCAACACTGTAAGCAACTACGTTTTTTCATAAGATTCTCATTTATATTCAATAAAAATACGAAATGTAAACATTTTTACTAGAAGTTTTCACTATAGTGCTGATCCATGGAAGGACTGATTAGATTTCCTCATTGAACCTCATTTCGTAGTAATCTATTGTTTATAATTTTTAGGCTACCTTCTCAATTGTCAACGGCTGTGTGTGCAGCGTGTAATCTTAGCCATGAGGGTGAACAGCTTCGTCTACAGTTTAATGAATTTCTTGTCACCATTATCGAAAAGTCTGAAGATCAGATACAAAGCATTGATAGTGAATACAATACGAATAGCATCTGAATCTTCTGATTCTATCATTGAGAATAAATTCATTCTCCAGAAATTATTGATTTTCCTCCATTTGACTCCTTAATATTATTACTTAAAGTTTTATTGATTCGTAGTAATAACTGTACTTCAGAGCAACCAGGATAGTTCATATTGCCATTGTTCTTATATTCCATACAAGTGATTGAAATACAAAGCTCAATGGCTCATGAGAGACTCGAACTCGAGTCTCGTAGATTTCCGATCTGTTGCGCTATCAAGGTCATAGCTCTGTGAAGTACGTAATCACTCAGAGATTGCTCAGTGGTGATATGCTAACTATATGGGGTGTTAAAGCTTAACAAATGCTTTCTAAACGCAGTTGTCCATCTTCAACGATCATCGTTGACGAGTTTGCTGACTTCATTCAGCAGACTTCTGAAGTCTAGAATGCTTTTTGAAGATGACGATATAACATCATCTAAATTACATAGATAATCAAAAGCTACTTCGTCGCAGAAATAATTACTTTCTTTCAAAATCTTACCAGATGAAGTTTCGCTTATTCAATACGCTGTCAACGAATCATAACAACTGAGGCTATTACTATCTAGTTACCTATCAGTATAACTCATATCTATGAGTTATATAATGAGTCAAGCGCTAGCCGTGTAGGTAATACATCATGTTTGAATGCGTATCAGAAATCCAGATTATTAAGGGATGAATCGAATACCGGTTATGTGTTAAATCTGTTATATTACCTCATCTATTTAATAGCATGGTGTAAATGTACTTACGGTTTATACAATATTGAAAGCACTAAATTACTGCAATCATTTTTACACCAATCTAGTATTATTGTTACTTCTATTATATTTCGTAACAAAAAAAATGTTTGCTTATGCTAATTACAAGCTTAATAATTAACTTAGTTTTTTTTGTTATATGTAAAATATAGAGGAGTATGCGTTTAATTTGAATATAGATTTTAGCTAAATACTTTTTATAATGCTTTCATTTAATATCTAATAGTGCAGAGTACAAAAAAAAAAACCCTTCATTTCGTTTACGAATGTGGGAAGAAATAAGTAGCGATTAATTGCATGACTGCATAAAAACATTGAAAGCTATTTCAAAAAAAAAAAACTCAATAAATATGTAAGAGGGAGAAAAAATGAGGTAGAGGTATTGCCCATATTCATATCTGGTTTTCGCGAAGCGATCATAAATAATAACCGATCCGCAATTAACTGAATACGTTTGGCGCTCGCCGTATAGTTTTATCCACGATGACGACGATGGTCGAACCTCATTTGACTTAAACCGACCAGTCAGTACATGCCATTTATAAGAATAAATCAAGAAGAAAAAACTCTATGATATTAGCCATAGAATAAAAGATTTATGACCGAAAATGTGAAATTCATACAAGTTGACAGCTAAATGAGGTAGTCATGAGGAATGAGTTCAATCAAAACTATTTGACTCCAAGTAAAATTTTGTTCATTTCAGCAATAGTTATTTATTCGTTCAACATTTGTTTGTTTGTTTGTTTGTTTTTTAGCTCACGTTCAATTGAAATGTTTTCTGTTTGAGGTGAAAAAAAAAAAATCAGACGTACATTTTTTCTATTAGAAAAAAAGGAGGTAAAAAATCGACTTGTTCATTTTAATATTTGAAAGAATAAAAAAGCTTTAGTACTCATATTTACCCAAATATATTCATAAATAAAGCTAAAAATTTTCTAGAAAAAAAAAACGTGGACGAAAAAATTTCCGATGACGTAACGAATAATATGACATCAAACTCATAATAGAAATTTTTAATAAACGAGTTCAATTGAACTTATTTTTCTATGGAAGAAAAAAAAAACGAAAATGAAAAGAATCAGAAATCAAATTCGAAAATTCACAATACTTTCACGAAGCAATGAGGATGAGTTATATAGTATGACTGTTTGAGTTTATAATGAGATGTGTTCTTATTAGAGTGATAACTAGTAGCGATAGAGTTAGTATGAGGAGTGGAGTGATGACGTTTGAACGTCGTCAAATCATCATGATAGAGATCGACAGAAGGATGATCTGATTGTCATGAATCAGTTGGCGTCAACGATGATGTCTATCTGTCTGGTAGAGGAACGGTAACGACTTACAGATTGAATCCGATAGCGAACTTCTTCACATTCAACGACACACACACATACACACGAAAACGTTTCAGCGTAAGAAAACGAATAGCGAAAAAAAAAACACACGAGGAGCAGAATACATACCTTACATAAACCTCAAGGACACGTAGGATTTATTGTACGATATTATTTCATAGAAATTTCTTTTTCATATAAAATCATTTCAGTGACGTCAATAGAACAACGATAAAAAAAAACAGAGTAGGGAAATCACAACTAATAAATTTATACGAAACTTTATACGTAGAAGATTTTCTCGTGAACACATTATTATATATCACGTGAATCACACATGACACTAGAATTCAATGTTTTTAAACGCTTTGCGTATTAATTTGTTTGGAATTTTCATCTAATCAATTGTTTCCGAGATTTACGATCGATCGATTAACACGAGAAATTGATTTTTCATTGAGTTCCACGAGTTCGATTACAAAACGAGATCGTTGCATTCGATAGCGTACTTTTTTGTTCTTCTGCTTTCAAATAGAAATAGAAAGCGAAAAACCGGTGAAACAATCAGAGTGACAACAGAATCGAACAAAAATTCAAGATTCAAGGACAGAAATGAATGTGAGTTATATTTTGTTTGTTTGACTCACCATTTTCACTTGTGAAAGAGGTAGAGCCATAACAGGTCAACAGAAGTTGTGAAGCTTAATTGCATAGCGATAAAAACCTCATCGAGTTTTGAAATGCTCTATGAAATAACCGTCGAAAATTACCATCATTTCTAACTGGTATTATTTTTAATCGTTGGTGTTTTAATAGCTATTTTTCTTTTAGAAACTAACTTATCTCATTCAAAATCTAACCTCCCGTTTTTTTAGGAAGATTTTTGAATTTTCTGTCATACCTCTTTTCGAAAATACCTCCTGTTCGTTTAGAAGTTTTAAAGCTAAAAACCGTAAATATGGTATAATTCGTAAACTAAAGAAAAAGTGTTACGGTAACTGTAAAGGAAAATATTCTCTATCACTTATTGTTTAGAAGAAAAGTACTTTCTAATTGTGGTAAAAGTGAGGGTAATTGAGGATACAGTGAGTCTAGTTTCATATTCCTGTCCTCCGATTGAAATAGTAATTATGAAGAAAACTTCTCCAGATATTTCGTATAAGCTGAATTTGAATCATTTCAAAGGTCTCCCTCTTTATTACAATTCTCTTCGCGTTAATGATGAGTATAATGCGATGCGAACTGAGTTTCGGCTTTTTGCTACAACTCTGATATCAGCAACCTACCGATCCGTGAAAGACGAATGACCTCAGTTGATCTCATCGAAATAACCTCTCGTAGATCAATTATTGATAATAAATAAGTCCAACACAATAGGAAATATTGAATCAACGTAGCCAATAATGCGTTTCTTAGCATGCAGTTCAACGCCATTAATTTGCTGCCAACAAACCAACAGAATTTCCATTAACAAGAATACCTCATTAGGGACCATGTATTGATGTTATGAGAACATCATTCTGTTGACTCAACAACAAAGCGTTATCATGTAAGCCAGGAGGATACTATCAATATCACAAATCCTAAGTCAACTTTTGATCTATTCGTAATCGATCGCTTAGCATTAAGAAAAGAAAACGTAACACCAACTTGTTCATCAACTGAATATCATCATGTTGATAATTCACGTCTATCGCTTGAGTGATTTTATAATTGGATTATGAATACGTCGGCGTCATTGATGTAAAAATAGTCACTCAGACCATTCGTATGTTTTTGTTCACTTCTACCTATCTATTCGTATACATCATTACTTTTCCTATCATTTAAGCTCACATTACATTACCTCATCACTGACCATTATGGACTGCTATATAAACTCATATGACTGAAGCCATTAATGGAGGGAAATCATTAAGAACTTCCAAAATTACCGCTCTAATCAACCAAACAAATTCTGCTTCTGTTAGATAATCAATAGGATCATATAATGAAAATCAATGATGGTTTATAGCTAGAGACAAATTCATATTACTACTATCGTTCTATGAACATATCAGCATCTTTCTATAAAATATTGCCACTTAGTTAAAATAGGACGTCTTCGAAAAACGTGAAGATGATCTTCATTGAGGTAATGAGTTCTCTTTCAGAAGATATCAACGTCGTGGTGGAAATAAATCTTCGAAGGAGAAAAAAAAATCCGCATTCTACCATACGAATGCCCTTGCCCTCGTGCTGTATACGAACGAATTATTTATGGTATTGCGGTCATGAAACAATACCGTAGCAAACGCGTCGATATAGTAGACTTATTTTCTTATTAAAATTACGATCAATAAATTAAAATGAGAACAATGAATTAGGTAATCGATATGACAGCTATCGTAGACAACAGCATAACGCTATAGGACACGAGGAACAGATAGCAAACGTCCTCACAGTAGAACACCATTCGATTCTGAACAGATCAAATCGTCTACCAAACTCCTCATGATTTAGTGAACTCATCAAAAAAGAAAACAATGATATATTTGCTGTAAATCTCATGTTATTAGGAAAATGTAAGTACTGTTAAGTATTCATTGTAGTACCAGAATGACGACAGGTATTGACTAAATTGTTCATTACAATTGAAAAGGTTGAAGAATTGGAAAGGAAGATTGAAAAGCATTGAAATCA
>KN716265.1:276580-301584 GCA_000816705.1 Dictyocaulus viviparus | reverse complement strand
TTTGTGCCATAGGCGTCGATGGCGGAGCAAAAAAATGGTTTAGCGAGGTGGGTGTTTTATCGTTTAAAAACTTGGTAAGTATCATTATAGAAAGAAATATCTAAAACACAGATCCCGCTACATTATTACTCCTCAGTAATTTTTGAGGTTTTATGCATGTTATTTTCATTGATAGTTGTCAAACAGAGTAATTATTTTTCAAATGTTACATGTTCGGCTTGTAAAGACAGTGTAAAAGGTGCCTTGTAAGTGAAATCACTGCCGTTTTCATTTATTTTCTACCAAATTTCTTCCTTTATAAGTTAGGTTTTAATGGTTTTGTCCTCCAATGATGTTGAGTTAATTGCAGAACTTGGATCTTTGAAGTTTTGATGTTAGAAGTGATTTGATAAGTCCCCTTAAAATTGTCATAACCCTATGTGTTAGAGTTTAAAAAAGTGATCTAACGTTTATGATTTGTAAATATTCCTCAAAATTATGATGTCATTTGGTTTTTAACCTCATGTAGAAATCCATTCTAGTAGAAAATCTAGCAAAATCATCTTCATCTTCCAAGACGATTAATTGCCGCACATCTGTTAGAACAGCTACGATTTGTATCACATCGGAGGTAGTATTGAACTATAGCACAACAGTTCTCAAATCACTAGATTTTCGTACTTTTGTTTTAGAAATGTGAGGACTTGCAGGCTGCAAATGCCACTTGTGATGATGACGAGACGATAGAGCGCGAGCATATCACGGCCGCTCGCGACATGCTTCAGTTGAAGGTGTTTCGGCAATGAGCTCTATTTTATTATTGGTATTACATTAAACTTATGACACATTATTCACCGTATGATTTGTTCCTGTGTCTTCATCTCCATGTGTAATATTGTATTTGTACGTTTTTTTGGCCCAAACGAGTTACATGTATAAGTATGACGCTCCTCAAACGCTTATTCTTGATCCTACCTATATTTCCCATGACTGAACGATTCGAACTTCTACTAACAACTCGAAATTTATTGTTGTAGAAGAATAAAAAAGTTTTCGTTCTGTGTTAATTCAGTACATTGTTATAAATACAGCTCCAATTCTTATTGCACAAGGTCTTAGTTCCTATGACACGGGTCCAGTGACCAAATCATTGGGCGAAATGCATCATGGGTCCACATTACAAGTGCCACCTTGTGAAATTATCAAGAACAAGATTACTAAGAAAAAACAGCAAAAATAATTACACTGGTAGTCTTTTGCTTAGCATGCAGATCTGTTGCAAATGACATATATTGAATACAAAATGTTCATTACCATTGAGTCATTCGAGAAGCTATTTAAAATTTTCTCTATCAACGACACAAATACATCAATTGGTATATTAAACATAAATGGCAACAATATATTCATAGAACGAAGTCCACTAAAGTTTTTTCAGTTCAAAAGCTAGGAAAGGTCTCTTCCAGGTGTGACGTAATTGTGGAGGAGCCACAGTGATATGCGCACGACCAAATCGTGGTCACGTACCCGCCTACCCCGCAGGCCTATCAGGCTTGCTATACCTCCGAACTCGGTATGTTGGTGCCAGAGTGATCAGGGTAAAATACACAGCACTGACTTGTTGAAGACTGGTCAATTCAAATCACTATATAGACAAAGCACATATTCAATCAACTTCACGGTATTACGTTAAACACAAATGCGTAGGCACAACCCTCAAGAGAGGATGACGAACGCCGAAGCTAATCTTGTTTTGTTCGTACTGTTCGTACTGTTAAGAATGCTACAGAATAACCAACTAGAATTTTCCCAACTGCCCAGTAAAAGTACAACTAAAAAAACTTCGATGTTATTCGCACTTGAGACCTATTTCACAATGTAGATTATAACGTGCTCCTCTACCATACACCTATATATTATGCTGTGTTACAATCTTTCTAAATATTTATGAGCGGAGCACTTGATATTTTCAAATGAGAAGCTGTACCAATAGAATACTTTTCATTATTTCACATGTTACCCACTAGGTCACACTCCAAGCAGGACACACTGAGTTAAAAATGAAATAACTGGTTTTTGTCATTGACTTATTTGTCATATTGGGTTACGCAATGAATAGGATAATTCAGTTCGTCATCGTTTAACAAGAGGGAAGAATAGCGTTGGCAAAAAAACATTCATCTAAACTCTATATATTTCTGGCAGATGAGAAGGCACGAGTGAAGATTATAGAATGCTCAAAAATTAACCACAAAAACACACTAAGAGTGTTCCAGTTTTGTACAAAAAGTATATTGCATTCTTTCGACATTGGAAAGAATGATAGGCAATCAATAAAAGTATTAAGTGTAAGAAAAACTCAAGAATGCCCCGAATACGTTATAGTCCGCAGCATCAAATAGAAGCCCTCAGCAAGTAAAAAAAATGACTAGGACAAAAATAAAACTAATCTTTGATCTAAATGCAAAATATACGAAAATGTAACATACATTCTCTTGGGATGCATTCTCCATCTTGTTTGTCTGATGTCGACTGTTGCAAACATATTTGTTTAGCTACCATCCAGGTACAAATACGTCCTGCTCTAATAGAAATAAGTTTCAATTTGATTAATAAGAATCAGTTTTAATTTCCCTTTTTGGTATCATAAAATTCCCAAAAAGTGAGTTCTCCGATTACTCGCTTTCTGCGCCCATTGATTTTTAACGCTTCCCATCAGCAATGCATGCTTGCCCGGTTTATACCTTCATTATCAACTGTAAGATAACAATGAACAGCCTCTGCGAAATTCTATTTCATTGTCGAACTCCTTCTACTAGAACAATACAATGTATGTGGTAGAACAACTCTACTCAATAGTGACGATAAGATGGCGCACGCTTGCTGCCAACGGTGTTCGATGATTTATTGTTATGCGTTACGTCATAACGTTCATAAAGAGCTTGTAGAAAACACTCAACAAGCGATTGCCATGTTAATCACAGCATATCTTCCGTTTCGTCCGTTTCATTCTCAGCGTGAATTCAACCACTACTGAAATATTCCACAATCTAAAGATATATTGCCACATGCTGAGCATGTAGCAATATAGTTTGCAGCCCCAATATCGTAAATAAAACTTTGGAGGGAGTCATTTGGAATGATTTTATTTCAGAAGATACTTAAATGTCTTAGATGAGAACTGTGGAACAGAAAAGATTTGAGTACACTTCTATATAGAGCAGAACTAAGAGACGAATGTAAAGTATGCCCTATCTCCCTATAGGACCGCATCAACTACAGAAATATTTCGAAAGAACGACGTGTTTTTGTTTTGATATTGAACGACTGTGAAAAAACGACTTTGAATCAAAGGAGCATTTTTAGCACTTGATTGGTCATGAAATAAAGCCACTCCCTATGAGTTTGCTAAACGACTGCTTTCAAATTTCACCAATATATATATATATATATTTATAGCTTCTGAAAGGTTCCTAGCAATTCTACTAGTAAACTGTCCAACAAAGCGATATAATATCGTTGGGGAGTTACTCAAATCTTCATTAGACTAGGACAAAAAGAATATACGCATGCGTTGGATATTCTTACCTGATTTCGTTAATCAAACGTGGCTGCTTTTTCAAAATGTTTAAAGTAGCAAGGAAATAAGGGGGTACGCACAGCAATGGTAAGTAACGTTGCAGTTATACGCAGGTTCGAATCTACACCAGGCAAACCAAGCCTTTCATCCCTTAGCGGTCGTTGAATTGGTACTATGATAATCTTGAAAAATAGAAAAACAGTGATTTCACAAAGACCGGTTGTCTAACGTCCATATACAGAACACCCACGTTCAACCATATCTGTTCAATTATCATGAAGATGAATGGTGTGATGTATTTCACTGGGATAGATGACGGCGATGTATATCCTATATCTTTTTTCTAACGAAGTAGACAAGAGAGATTAATTGTATAGTAAAATATTTTTTGGGATTTTCAGAGTAGCCATCGAGAACGTATGAGTTCTAAACAACCCTAAGCGTTGGCTGACATGGCTGGGGTCAAAATGGCTGTGGCTTACGTTACAAAGTCATAACGGTATCCATAAACGAATCTTACATCACAAATCTGACTCGCCTGTTAGATTACACGAACTAGATCCCTACAATAAATTTCAATTGTGTTAGAAATACACGGATTCGAAAATCACTGGAATCCATACACCTTTTGAAAATGGTGCATATAATAGCGGTTACCCGAATTACACGGAGGATTTTGATGAGGTTCAGGGTTTTAGCTGATGTATGTCAAACTAATGTCTGCGAATATCAGTAAATGGTAACAAAAAATGAAACTTTGATGATATATTTTTGCTATTTCAACGACAGGATGCTGTACGGTATCGACCCAGTCGTAGTTGCGGTAAATATATTAACGTTGATTTATACGCAGTTAAATGCATTTCTGTTAAATGTGTATAGTTAAATATTATTATATGAAGTCCATTCCGAAAAAATACAATTTTTTCGACTGATGATTTTACCGTTGTATCATGCTTTTTCTGGTGGATAATACTTAATTTTTATTTATAATACTTGAACCTTATTGTTTCTATAGGGATTTCAAGTTATCGCTATCCAATACGGTTTGATAGCCACTTTGTAATACTTATGTTTGTTTTGATATGTGCTTGTGTTATAGAAAATATGACGCCTAAACGAGACATTTACGTTGGTGATGATGGATATGAAAGTCGTGACCATTGTCGGTCTTGTTTTTTTTAACCTTAATTCCATTTCGCATTTATATTGGTAGTGAAATAAGCAAAGTTTATAAATCTTATTCCTTGGAAAAGGTTATTCCTTCTACAAATAGAGAACATTCAGTGCAGCCGTATGAAGGTGATGGTTGGAGGATTGGTTATGAAGTGGAGCTAAATGGTGAAGGATTTGCTGCAGCTGTACAGAGCGAAAGCGAAAATGAGACTGGTAATTGTTGACTCTCATTTTTTTTCGTATTGCGGACGATTTCGGACTGGATTTCCATCACAATGTATGAAATGTGATTTTGCTAAGGTTTCTCCGACTCTGAAGCGGAGTCCGATGCTGAGGCCATTGCCAACACCCAATATTTTGGTTATCGTACTCTTCCACTCCATTCAGAAGAAAATAATTTGGAAAATATTACTAGCTGTGATGACTTTGAGGAAAGTTAAACTTGTGTATCTTCACTTCCTGTAGGTGAGACTGATATAGTTCATTCTGTTCTAGTCGACGGAATGCGCAACTTTTCATGATGATAAGGAAATAGAGGTAGAACACAGCATCACATCCTCTACGCAATATAGGGGAAGTAGTGGTTTATGATTTGTTACCGGAAATGTTATTAAAATATCATTTATAAATATATCATGTATAATATAATTTTATATAATATTATTTTTTAAAATATCATAAATATCATTTTACTTTTTCTATCGTCCGTTTGCATCCTATTTTTTCAAACTAATTTTGGATTTTTTAGCAAATACCAGAGCCTTCTATACCAGTCCACGAAATGATTCCTCATCAGCCAATAGATATTGTAATAGATGAGGGTAATTTTCTCATTATTGTTTCTACGCTCTTTTGATCTAATTAATTTTCTCTCAGAGAAGATCAACACAATACGTGATGCCATGTCTGGCTTTACGCTTCCTCCACCGCCAAATTGGCATTCTCTAGATGATGTGCAGCTTATTAACATTATTAAGGAGAAATTACTTGTGTAGTCACTCAAATCGTTTTGTTCTGTCTGGCTTTCTGTCTGCTTGCCAATAATTGAACATATTACGCGTTTTGGGAAAAGAAGGCTATTTTGGAGCGAAAATTCATTTTTCTCAATATGTTATGAGGTTAAAATGCGTCGCATTTAATTAGTATGTGTCATTTATTTTACTAAACAAATTTATTTGTTCATATCTGTATGTAATTAAGCATAACAAAAAGTTCTTTCAAAAAATGTTACCGTCAAATTCTACATACCAAGATTTCTTGTGGTCAAGAATATCAAGAGATTTATTTTCTTATTCATTTTCAAGCGTTTTGTTTATTGTATTCTCTTAAATAAACTTTTGATATTATTTTGAAGAGTCAAAGTGGTACTAATTGGAGTTCTATCACTACATATATTTTACTTTAGCTAGTTCATATGTTTCTAATATAAACAAAGCATTTGGCACTATTATCCAGAAGTTCATCAATGTCTCGCAAACGGGAGCATTCTGTTGACTGCGAGATGGGTAAGCGTGGAGTCTGGCTAGTAAAGGTGTGGGTCTTCATTACGTATACTAGAATATATTTCGTCCTTATGATTACTTCAAATTTAAGTATTTTTTCCCGTATAGGTTCCTAGATATCTATCTGATCTATGGGAAGTAAATGCTGGGACTGATGTTGGTCGATTAGTGATACAGCAAAGCCCAAATGGGAAAGGTGATGTACGTATTAAGAAAGTTGCCTGTTTGGAGTTTATTCAATTCTCCTTCCTATTTCCTTTGAGAACCTTTTAATGTGTTTGAAAAGATTGAAGCATTATTACTTCAATATTTTGATCATCATTTGCTGTCTTTCCTATTGTTATTTTTATTGGTGGTGCTTCTTTCTTGCTCAGACACGTAGGGAACATTTAGTTAATCAACGTCTATCTTTTCGTCCTTGATTTAGAAGGGTTTCCCGTGCTTTCCTTTTTTTGCACTGTCGACAACATTGTAACTTGTTTTGCGACCTAGCTGCTTCTGAGCAATCATGCAATTCACGACTCACGATAAAGTGGAGATCAAAACATTTTTTTCAAAGATTGATTAAAACAAAACTTTGTTCCTCATACATTTATTTACCTACATATACACGTATTTTTAAATGTGGATGTATCAATGTATGTATATATACACATAATATCAGATCTACTGGAAAGTCCTGTTCAATTCTATGGCAGCAGTTTTCTATTTTATCGCATGTTCGGCTCTCTACTTTTATCGTTTAATGCAAACGTGCTGACGTAACAAATTAAGTAGAAGAAAGTTTATTCACATGTGTGAAGCGATAGTATACCTATGGCTATTGGGAAGTTCATTTATGCTGTTGTGTTTTATACGAATTTCATTTGTTAATAAATGCTACAGAAGCATGTAGATATTTATTGAAAGTGTTTGTCAAAGATGCAGTATGTGATCGTACTTGCATAAGATTGTTCGAGAAGTTTGGACAGGTGATTTCCACTTTTCTGATAAGCCATGTTCTGGGCAACCATCTTTGTTCGAAAACAATGTTGTTAAGATCATGATATTGAGACAAGATCATTTTCCATAACTTCGAAAATTGTGAAAAGGCTTAATTTTAGTTCATCAAATCATTTCGGACCATATTTGGACGATAGCTTTGGATTGGAAATATTGTAGGGTGGCACATAAATTAAGTCAGAAGAAATTGGATGGTGGAGTCGTCATATGCACATCTTTACTTGCTTGGGCCGTTGAGATCTTTTTGAGAAGGAAAAAGGCATAGTTGTGAATACTAAATGTCTACCCCTTCCACCTTTAAATCGAAATTGATTCTGAATATGAAAATGTTGTGTATCTTATGGAATAATCGAGGACCAATACATTATGGGTCTTAAAAGCTAAATCCAGAGAATTTCTGTCAGCAACGGTATAATTTAAAGACAACAATCTGAAAAAGAGACCGTCTACGTTCAATAAGAAGATCATCACTACGCATCATGGTAATGCAAAGACATACTGCTCTAGTGAAATATTTTTCAATAATGCGGTATACCAATTCACCTCTTGCTGTCAAGTAGTCACTAAGAATAATGTCGATTATATTATTTTATAGAATTTAATGAAGATAAGAAAAATCTTTGCTTAGTTTAATCTCAGAAACGGGTTGAATTTTCCGACAGACCTTATGCATAATTAGAAGATGTCTTCTGGTTTTCAGGAAATAAAGCAGTGAGCAACGTTTTCTTGATTTACATTATATTGCTTTTCACTCATTTCATTTGAAGTCTGTTTTTGTGAATAGAAAAAAAGATACTCAATATTTCTTGGTTTTTCGTATGTCATTTTCGTTGCTGACTTGATTGGATGTGTTATTGGTAGTGAGGATGGTGTACCTCTGTCTCACTGCTTTATATAGAATGGTATGAGAAGACTTGTTGGTTCTTTTTTGTGACAAAGGTATGTGGTAATGCTTTAGGTGAAACTTAAATCTCGCCCTGGACTAGTCGTTCCGCAGTCGGTGTCTTCAACTTTAAAAGGTAGAGTATTGATTAAAGTTTGACATTATACTTTGGACAATAGAACAGTCATGTTTCTTTTCATTCAAATAATTCATTAAGATATTATTTTCTAAGGACCCGCGCAGATACCAGATGAACATTCCTTTATTCTTGGTGATGTGTTGAATCAAACAATGGCTGTACTTGCTGAAGATAAGTCTGGTTTGAATGAGGATGTGGATGTTAGGTGTCAAGTTTGTTTGTGTTGAATATTGTGTCAGTTTTTCTGGTGATGTGCAAAATGAAGCACACTAAGCTAGCTTTTGGTTATAGGGAGAAATCTTATCATGCTCAGCTTTCGATTTTTTGTGATTGCTATGTATTTATTTCCAGATCAGGGCGACTTTCCATAGAGGGGAGAGTGGTTAAAAGAGCAGAATGTCGTCCTCCGGCTTCTAATAGTTATCTCAAAATGAAGATTGCTCAAATTTCAAAGAGCGGCCAACCGAAAAAGCAAGTTCTCCAAATGGAAAAGGTTGCCTAATTTCTTCCTTTTTCTTTTGCTAAGGAGTACTTTTTAAAATAATGATATTTTTTCAGGCTGCTGTGAAATTTAAACCAGTTGCTGCACACGCAGAGGATATGATGAGAATCAAACAAAAGAAAGAGGGTGTAAAAACTGTACGAGCAGAACGCAACGTTTTATTACAAGCTTTATTCCACGCTTTTGAAAAACACCAGTACTACAGGTGAGGCTCTTAGGTGGTTTTTTTTCGATGCCTTCAAAACCTAAGAGACTATTTCATTTTGAGGCTTATCAAATTTTATTATCAAGAAGCTCGGAGTTCCATCTTTAGAAATGATCGGGAATTCTTTGGCATTGCAGTTTTTGCGTTATGCTACTGATAACCGTCCAATTTTATAACATTTATAACGATTTTATAACAGATGCAGGACATACCACTTTTCTTTTCTTGTAACAGTTAAATATAGAAGTAGAGTATTCAGAATTTCAGGCTGCAAGATTTGCAACAGTTGACGCAGCAACCTGCTGGATATGTGAAAGAACTTTTAACAGAAATTGCTGTTTACAATACTGCACCACCACATAAAAGCATGTGGGAATTGAAACCAGAATATCGAAATTACACTGTACAGAAATGATTTTGGTGTCGTTTATATCGTCGTTTACCTGGTTTATCTCGTTTACGTGAATTGTTATGTGTGATTTTCTTACTCAGGTGGATAACATTCTATTTTACTTAATCTGTACCTTTTAACGTAAGCTTCTATGAATTTATATCCGTCTCTTTTCAAAAATAACAGAAAAGTTGAGCGATCTTATATCTGTTCTGTATGAATAGTGGAAAACCAAGTTGGAATAATATGTGAAACTCGTTCATTGAAATGTTATAACTGTGCTGTTTTTTATAGGAATAAAGAATGCTTTAATCTCGTTATAAATCGTGTATTATCAAATATTTCTTGATTCACAGTTCAACAACTAATAGAAGATTTTTTGTCTACTCCCTATTGATAGCCTTATAATTCATTCATAAGGCTTCTGTGGTGTAAGCAAATGATTGATTTCAAGTTGCGGAAGCATTCTTTTCAAGGACGGATTGGCTTGATTAGGTCGTGGGGTAAGTTGTGATTTTTTTGGCGAGCAATAATTTCTTACTGCAGAATGATTATTCATAACTGGACGCGGATGTTTCAAATTTTCTAGGCAGTTTTCTTTATCATTGTCTTCTTATTCTTATTTACGTGAAGTGTTTAAAGGTCGTCATCTTATGAAACATGAGACGCCATCATGTATGATATACCTACGCGCTGGGCATATACCACATCTTACATGGGATGTTGCCCACAAATGGTTGAAATTGGAACAAGATCCGATCTATCAACTAACGTTACCATCGCTGTGAGTATTTTTCATATGGAGTGGACTAGAAATCAAGTTAGTGTGTCAGTATCAATATTCTAGTATGGATTCGTCTGAAATCATTGGAAAATTTGCGAGAGGAGCAGCATGCTTTTGTGGATTACCAGTCAGTTAATTTTTAGTTTGTGGTTAATAGTCCACCATTTATAGCTTCCATGTAGAGGCCAAAGTCTTTGAATGAAATATGTTTGTTCAGAAAAATAGTCCCGTACACCTACAAATTTATGATCCTCTTGATGAAATGAGATCTGGATTTAACAACAATAGATCGGTTGCCATTTTCACAAAATCTGGCAAGAAAATGGTAATTCAATCGAATAAATTTTAAATATTACACGCTTTTGAGCAAAATTGAAGAGGGTCCATGCCATATTAAAAGAAACCGTAGGAGTATATATAGATACAGAAGTTTCATATGGTCATTTGCTTTCAGCCACACTGAATCCACTATCTCGTGACATTTGAATTGCTACTTAAACTATAGGAAAATAAGGGGCACTGACTTGGCCAAACTGGATTATTCTATATTATTTCTTGTGCTACACTTGTAAATAATCACTCTTAAACGCTAGCATACAATAATAAGGGCTAAAGCATTGCTGTCATCTACCTCTATGTGAGATTCGTCGTGCATTCATTTATCCGTATATTGTGATGAGTGAATGCGTCTCTGCTCCAAACAATAGGCTTATTAGATCATTGCGACCTACCCTTACACTTTTTTATCTAAAAGTCGTGAAACTATAGAGCGTTTTCTTTTTTTGGAAGCGGATTCAAACCATTTACATATCACTGCACTCTCGCTAAGAGGCACAACAAAGAATAATGAAAAATTGATTCTTTCGACAGAAATTATTCAGATTTGCATGGCATTATGTTGCAGTCATTTTCACTACAAGACTGGTGAATGTCTGTGGAATTCGGAGCTTCCTTTTGAGAATGAACAAGTAACTGTAAACGAATCGTACAACTTTTCCACTTGGAAAATCTCTTTTAGCTTGATGTTCAAAGTTACCGCAAGATTATACGGAACTTTATGTGTGATTCTTTCGACACAATGCTCGATTACGATGCACCCAGAAGTTCTCTAAACAAGCGTTTATCTAAGGGAGTTGAGAGGACGAAACTATTTTGCGATCAGTTGTTTGATGAAGAAGACACTGTTCAGGTAGTATGTTGAAATACATGTTGTTGAAATATTCATCATCAACTAATGCATTATTGCCAAATCTGTCTATTACCGTAATTGTGTTTATTTTTTTTACAATGATATTACCACATCTGTTTTTATCTTGAGTTAACCGCAAAACTTGGAACATCTGGCTAGACTCGAACCCGCACCTAGAGATATCATAATCTGTCTATAGTTCTGTGACATGCCAAGCCTTTTTGTTGTTTCTTTTCCATGGTTTTTCACCTTATTATTAAATATATACTAGTGTTTCAATAACCAGTCGAATTTTTCATCTGTTTAAGGGTGCAGTGCTTGTTTCATTGGGAGGAGGATTTAGTGGTTATCACCGAAGGACATTTGCCGTAGATTTCGGCTCAAATGAACGATGGGACGGCTTCTCGGTATTTCCTTGCGCATTGTATTTTCCTAGTTTTTTGTAGAACAAGTTTTTTAGGTTGATTTACATGACTTTGTCCATGGAAAGAATGTAAATCAAGAAGAATTACAGGAATTAGTCAAAGAAAGTTTGGTAAGTTGGTTATCCGAAATTGAATTCCTAAAATTGGTGTTATGTTTCTAATTTAATGATCCATTACCAACTACTCGTCTTCGATTTGTGACTGGTCCATTTGATCCAGCGATGGTTCTCTTACTTACTCGGCTTGGATTTGATTTATTCGACTCATCGTTTGCTATCAAAATGGCTGAAGAGGTTAATTGAATGCATTTTAATTTAGCATTTATATCTTCTGAACGTTATGTGAAGCTAGAACATTTTATCTCTAAAAGAGTCGCAGTCTTTTTTTACCTACAGAGCTAGCTACTTACGGTCAACATTCTCTATGGGATGTCTTATTTCTTATAAATATCCTTTTTCTATGTACAAAATACTGCTTTGGTTGAAATTTTCGAAAATTGACTAAAATTATTGCCTGTGCTTCAATGCCTTTCACAATTGGTTATAAATGATTTGTCTTGATCTTATTTTTTTAGCTTTATCATTTTTTCTCAGCATATTTAAGTAAATAGAATCTGTTTTTTGAAAGTTGTGTTGGTTCCAGATTTTAGGTGTATCTCACTTTTATGGCTTCTTTATGTAACACGGCGAAAAAGAAACTGAGAACTAAGATTGAGACTGAGAACTGAGACCAACTTAAACATATGAATGAAATGGAAATAAATTACAGTTTTTGCCACATCAAGCTTGTTTAATGGAACCCATATCATTTTATGATGAATAAGAAGTCTCATTCTAAAAAGAAAGCTTCCAACCTCTCCATATGTCTTTTTAAGTTTTCTAAATTTCTACGTTTAAGTATATTTACTAAAACGTTATTTATTTATATTTATATTTATTTCTATATTTTTACGTTTATATGTCTCTAATTTTTCATATTTGCTGTGCAAAACTGGTAACGCTTTTTCATTATTGTTTAACTATTTATTTATTAGTATTATTATTTATTATTATTTCACTACTTATTGTTTTAGGCAAAGGCTCTTCGATTAGCGGACGACTATATACTTTCTTCACATTTTGAATTATTAGATTTCTATGATGACAGGTGAGAGAGGTTTTTCTTACCTTGTTACTTTTGTATTCTAACTATCATTGTATTTCAGATCATTTAGATCTTGTATTTCAGATTTGCTGATGATTATGGAAAACTTTTTGATTCCTGCAAATGTTACACATGTACAAATTACACACGTATGTATCTTCGACATTTGACGAATGTAAAGGAAATGTTAGGACCAATGCTACTTGCTATGTGAGTTCATTTTATTGTTTTATTATCAATGAGAAATTAGTAACTGGTTTAATTCCTTTCAGTCACAATTTGTCGGAATACCAGCGTATGTTCTTTCTAATAAGGAAAGCTGTAGATGAAGCTACGAATGTCACAGTATAATATAATAATTCCGTTTCTTGTGTTCATTTCTTTTATTTTCGTGGGTCATAGTCTCCCTTATTTCTAATTTCCATATTATGGTTTCATGTCAGATTTCTTTAAAGATTTATTTATTGGAAAATGTACGACTTTTATGTTTTCAAACATCTTTTTTTCTAAAGTCATTTCAGGAACCGTTATTACATGTGGAATTGTGGTTTTTGGCTATATTTTTTGTTCCTAACTTTTCCAAATTTGAGAAAAAGAAGAGAGTGTTTCTGTTAATGCTTATTTATTTTGCAGTAATTGTGTCAATACACAACCGTATTATTTTTAAGTGAGCGTCTTCTTAATCTATCATTTTCTATATAAATGCCACGAATTCGTGTTCTTTACGATATCGGGGTGTTTAAATGGTAGCAGTCCATACATCATTATTCGAGATGACAATTCGATGGTGCTTACTTTCCTAGATAATTTTTGCACCAATTCATTGATCGCAGAAGAATGGAAATTGTAGTTTGATTGAAGTCTCGAACCTACGAGAATTAGTTCAAGCAAGTGTATATCACTGGTGGTCTCTACTACAACTGAGTGGATCACGTATTTCTATGTACATAATGGTAATTAAGCTTATAATGTCACTAATCAACCGATGTTCTGTGAACTGTCGGCTTAGTAAATTTGATTCTAAGTCTTTCATATTGAATTTGTATGCCTCCTAGGTGATTTGCCGCCTTAGCGTAGCTGGGAATTCCTAGAATTTCCACTTTTACATGTTCATTCATCAAGAATTGACACCTTTTCAATGAAATAAAGTCACAAGGGTGTACATTTCTCTGACCCATAAAGAAGAGTGACTGCTCAGAGTGGAAATCATGGCAACGTCATATTAAGGCTACCTTAGGAGTTCAAGAACTAAAGCCACACCACCAAATGTTCGTCACGCCAGTGTGACCATTTACGCAGGGGACCACTATAATAGACGACAGTTGCGCGAAAAGGAAATGAGTAGAAGATTGCTGGGGCGTACACCAAGTGCGATGACGTGCCATTCAACTAAGGAAGGACCAGGATGACCAGTGATAATGCTGAAAAGACAAGACCGTCCAGTTTTATTAGCAGAGTATCCGCTAGCACTTTGGACTGGAACAGTTCTTTTTAGACGTTTGATTATGCCTATAAGTAGTTTTATTGCACCTCAAGAAAAAAGTGTCACCTACTCACTTAACTGGTAATTAATCTTCATTTTTTCTTTTTGCAATCGTAATATTGCGTATTATTGGTCAAGTGAGATACTTGTACATGAACAGCATGGCTGTGTACGTTGTTGTCATCCATGAAATGAATAGGACGTATTAAACTTGTAGAACAAGACACAATGGTACAGTAAATTGCAGAATCAGTTTCTTATAAATACGTTCTGCTAAAGATAAATTAGACTAAATTTGACTAACGTATATCCTGTTACCCATAATGATGTCTTACGCTGTTTAAACATTTTAAGTCGGAAATTAACAAATAGGTGATATCCGTATAAATCTTTTGCGACACTTCAGAAATGGATATGCCCGAGGAATACGTGAGAACGGATCGTCGATATGACTGGGTTGGACCGCCACATCCTATATCAAAAATAAGACCGATCAAGCATGTGTTTTGCATAGCTACACCATATTGTGAAGTTCAAATTCTACAAGTAACGTTGTCTTGGTCTTAGGTTACGAAGAGTTCACAACGAGTCAGATTTGGAACGACGATACAGAGAGGCAAGAGAAGATTTGAATAGGTTGTTGATGTTATGCAAAATTTTTATTTATTTTCTTTTTCTAAAGAAATGTGTTATTTCCAGATGGAATTCGGAATTTTGGGCTAAACACAATACTTTGTTTCATGCGAAGAAGACGGAGTTTATTCAGAAAGTGAGATTTTTGACATCATTTTAAGCCGAAGATAGGCTAGAGAAGAAGGACTTATCGTTTAAAGCCTTTTAATTAATATGTGCCACAAACTCAGTTGTAAGTTACTCCATAATATCATATTGATGGTGCCTGAACATCGTATCCTCCTTTGTCGCCATAAGATTTGGTTTTTTCATGTGACTAATTGGTTTTCTCTTACTTGGTTTAATGCACAACTTTAGAGATGCTCACTGTTGCTTCACTGCATTCAATAATAGGTTATTTACAATCCCGTTCAATATTAGATGTCTTAATTCAGATATCTTAAAATCACGTATGTCATTACGTGAAAGGAATCATGTTGTTCAATGAAAAAAGAAATGAAAAGCATAGTTTTGTGCAATTCCTCAACATATGTGTGTTATAGTTGATAAAATCGTAGTGCATGAAACATTCTATGTTCAGAAAAGCTTGCACTTGCTGGGAAAACGTGTCCTAATATCAAAAAATGGCCTTTTTAATTAGATTCCTATATTTACTTTCTAATTGTGAGAAATCAGTCTTCAAACTTACATACAACAACTATATATAGACTACTTCATTTTGATTCTAAGAACTTGAATTACTTATAAGTTTTTGTAATTCATTGCTTTATTGTAAACAACATTTTCAGCGAAAGAACGAAATTGGTCGGATAGGACAAATATCCTCAAGCGACTTATCTATTTTCTACAAGGAATTTTTAGATTCCCAACATGCTAATTTAATGGCTTACAACAAGTTAGTATGTTCTCTTAAATAATTTGCATTTCGAGGTTATAGAAGCGCGTGATCTCTCTTATTAAAAATCTGTGGCGGTCGTATTCGCAGAAGCATATGTATATTCGAATTTATATTTATATATAAGAATGTCAACCTTGAAAATCTTAACGACTAGGATTCATATTTGCTTGGAATTACATTAGAATCGGTGGTAGGATGTTACGTTCATTGCAACGTGTCTACGAGTAACACGAAGTCTGAATAATTGAATATTTATCAAAACAGAGCAACAGGAATAAAGTACGAGGGTCGAATGACGTTTAGCGAGTGTTCAGTCGGTTTCGGAGACCGGTAGCCGTTAGGTTTGCTCCAAAGTTGGGTTGTTGTACCTCAAACTCGGGTAATTAAACCTTTATTTAAACAAATAAAACATCAAATTAAAACCAAAATAACGATAAATGAAGGACATACATAATAAAGTTATCCTGGAGGATTTGTGAAAATATAGCTTAGCAATTAGATAACAATTATTAATCAGACACAATGGGTAAGAGTGATATACCAAGATCCGAGAGAATACGTTATGGATGATAGAAATGGTATGAAAGTTGCAATGTAATGAAATAACGACAATCACTTCAATAGTAAATATGAAAGGGGTTGTTCCAGAGGTGATGACTGAGGGGAGGATTACGCCTTCTGCGGCTGCTTATATAGGGGATGTAGGAGTGGGCGGAGTCTAAATGTTGAAATACTTACGATCGTTCGTGAATTGGGACATTTGCGTATGACCATTGAGAGAAAAGCCAATAATATAATTACGTGATTCAAATGATAAGGTAGAGATTACTCGAGAGAGTATTCTCTACATGACACGATGGAATGAAATACGAGGCTATAGTGACTTAACAAAGTTTTGCCATGCACTAAAATAAGCAGAAAGTCTGAAGATAAAATTGAAGATTGCACAGGAGAAGCCTAATGTACTAACTACTGTGTGGGAGGCTATAGCACCGTTCTATCTAGGTTTCTTCGGTGCACAAGAGTATATGGTGCCGTATACGCTGTTAAGTACATAATTTGAAGAGCTAGCTATAAGATGCACTTAATTCAGTTTGTTGCTCGTCTTCAATTTGCCACAATGGGTTTTCATGACAGCTACGGAATCGGATATCAAACTAAGGTGATTAGGGCGCTTGTCTTTTGGAATGGCGATAATATAGATGACATTCACAAAACAGTATTCTTCGTTGGAAGCAGGAGCAATGGAGAAGTGATGGAGGCACCACAGTGACACGCAAGCCCGAGTCAGTTCACGGTCTTTCCAGGCCCACTAAGACCCTTCCGAGGTCGGTAAATTGGCGCCAGAAAATCTGGGTAGGATGACTAGCACTGACTTGGTGAAAAGTGGCCAACTCAAGTCGCTATATAGACAAGGCTCGCATTCAACCACTTCCACAATATCACGTTAAACACGGATGCGTAGACTGATCTCGCCACAAGAGATTGATGAGCGCCAAATCTTGTCTTATCTACTAAAGTCATATTTTTCACATTTTATTTTTTTACCAGCCTTTTGTAACCATGTAGTTTACGTAAGCAAGTTCAGTGATGACTTCGATTTGTTCTGCATCATACATTTAATTCATCTTTGGTATAAGATGACGATGTATGGCTTATAGTGGACGGAAAATAGAGCAGAAAGACGGAAGAAGACGGAAAGTCTTGAATATCTGTATGATCACTATTTTTGTGCCATAGATTCGCAAGTGGAGTCCTCCACTGTACCAGTATTGTTTTGATTTTTCGAAATACAGTAATATAGTCGGTATGTACTATATGCTCGATCAAGCCAACGTTTGCAGGAAGTCAGCATTTATTTGGTCCAATCAGGAAAGTGTGCCCCGTTTCATGCTGTTTGTTTAAAAACATGTGAAATGAAAAGTATGGCCACAAAATTCTCTTATCGATGAAATTGGCATTAGAGTATGATAATCGCAAGACTGCTTCATCTTATATTTCATTACTGTAACTTTTTAAAAACTCCTGACTTGCTGCAGTTAACATGAAAACAATGAATTTCGTGGCTTAATGGCTTCTAATGTAGTATAGTTAATGGGGTTTTGACAGAATAATACGTTTGAACAATTGCTCATCTTGAGTTGACATAGGGATTTTTTTCGACGGCTACGGAGTAGAACATCAAACTTGGATGATTGGACGGTATGGTTGTTCTCTGATGACGATGCGGAAGAGTGAATCAAGATCACGAAATCCATATTTCGATCAGGAGCTGAAATAGCCACAATAAATATGAGTAATTTGAGACTCGATCCCCAGACTCAAACTTGCGGAATTCTTTATTTAAATAATACGTAAAAATAACAAACCCATACTACAATAGCGATTAACCAGGTACTGATATGAAAAGATGAGTTTTGCAGTTTGTCAATCCCTTGTGGCGGTATGTGCCTACGCATTCGCGTTGAATGTGATATCGTGGAGGTGACTGAATGCCAGTCTGGTCTATTTCAAGATGTTAGCGCCCTTGTGTAATTTTGAATATTTGCCCTTTTCGACTTATACATTTGCACCTTTGGGCAGCTGTTTTAAAATATTAATCATAAGCACGGTCATGAAAAGTCATGCGTTATGATGTTTTTCGAGCGCATACATATCATATTTGGATACTGAAATTGAGGGAACAACTCTCTCAACTGTCTAATAATACCAGTTACTGGTTCATAATAAATTCAGAAGTAGATAAAGTCAATATTTATTGGAAATCCGCTGTATCAAATGCGTTGCTGTTAGTTCTGTTCTTGAATTCTTGTCAGGAAGCTACTGAACATTTGGCGCACCCATCGAATTTTTCTACATAGAAAAATATTTATAAAAATAAACCAAGGACAAGAATGTGAATATACATCGTGTTGTATTCTCCTGATTCCAATTTTGGAGATTGACTTCGAGAGGAATTTTTCTGTTGTTGTGTATACAAAGTAGGAAACAGTCTGCATGATATGTCCTGGGTGTATTTGTAAAATTTGCTACGATAGTACATATGGATCAGAAAATTGATCATTTCTCAGCCTTCGTTTTGCTACGTTGCGATCACAAAAGAGTCGTCACCTAAATAAATCTGAGATGTTGTGCACTTGTACCTAGTTTTTTCTTGATTTTTCGTCAGCATGGTCAGTCACGATGGAGATTTCATCTTAGCAGGCTTCCGTTTGTAGGCACTCCATCTCAGCTTAAACGTAAACTAATGTGGAGTAAACAGAGAATGTCTTAAGTGCCTAATGTTCCAAATAGTAAGGAAATGTGTTTCTCCTTATTATTATTATTTCCAACTATCAAAGATTTCTATTTTTATTGGGAACTTATCATGACGTATCATGTAGAATTCATTCTAGACGATGACGTCATACCTTTCCATCGTTTTGGGATCAGGTGTTTTGCAGCTTTTTGGGTGAATCTATTGAGGGAACGGGGTATTTCGCTACCACGTTTTTCTCCTTAAAGAAATCACCATATAATTGGAATGAATATACAATAGCATACAAAGAATATCGAGAAGAATGGATATAATTCTAGTAAAGATTGCAGCTATGGTGTGTTTCAATTATCAAGCTTCTATCTTTGGCGAATTGCAGAAGCGTACTATTTATGCTATGGAATATTTATGTACGCAGTATTCTAGGAAATGATTTCTTGATTGTTAAATCTTCATAGACATTAATATTAGTGGTTTCAAAGCTAGAAGATAGAATAAGGTTTGGCGTTGATCAATCCGTCGTGGCCGGATGTGCCTACGCATTCGTGTTCAACGTGATTATCGTGGAGGTGGTTGGATGTCAGCAGTGACTTGAGTTCACCACTCTTCACCAAGTCAGTGCTACTTATCTTACCCAGATTACGCTTGTACCAATTTACCGACCCGGAGGAGGCTTGGTGAGCCTAGAGGCCGGTCGCGAACTTATTTGGGTTGGTGTATCACCGTGGCACCTCCACCACTGCGCAACCGCGCCTCCAAAGTTAGAAACTGAGGTAAAATGAAAAATGTTCTAATCACCCAAACAATCTATTAGCTAATTTTTCAAAGATGAAAAGAAAAATACAACCGGAACATAGTGCTGTGAAGACGGAGTCGAAAAATTAGTGTAAAAATAAATTTGAAGAAGCATCGATTCCTATATGGTTGAATTACTTCATTTTGCAGGGAATGGTATTTACGCAACATTTCATTGTGTTGGCCTGCCCTTCAAGTGAATTTTATCCGTCTTATGAGAATCTTAAAGCGATGAACTATACATTCTTTAATGTAGTGATGATGTTACCGCTTTGTTTTATATAGATTAGCATTTCACCAGTTATTCTAGCAAAGCTTTATTTCTAATTACTTACTCGATAATGTAACTCTTAAAATAAAGCATTTATATTGTTATTGTTTCCTGAATTATAGAGCTTGAGTTGTGTATGTATGTCCGCCAATACTAGGTATACATACAGCGCATATCTTCAGCACTGATCACGCAATACGCATTTTATAATATATTTTAGCAGTAACTGCATACGAATATGATCAGTGCAGTGGCTTGCGATAAGCCTCTATCACGTAGGTTTTCCTTCCAGGTGAATCTGGTGTCTACATTCACCGGTGTCGGATCCACTGAAGGCCCCAGGAAGTATGATCAAACCAGGGTTCGGTCTTTTGTAACTATGGAAGATGGGAAATTCGTAAAATCTAGGTCAGATCTCTGAAACATGTATTTATATACGAAATACTAGGTTGTACCATAACTTCTTGCAGTACTGTTTATTCAGGTTTTCCCCATTCTAAAATTGGATTAAATTCCTATTCTAGTGACGCTTGATTAAGTTTTAAAAATAGTACTTGGTAACAGGAAGATGACTGGAGATAACAACACTGCGTTCAAGCCAGGCACTACTACTTATCGCACTGTGAGCCACTTATCTAAGCTTTTACGGTAGCCAGTCCCCTTAAAAAAAGGCTCTGGTACACAATTCGTAAGTGCGTCCTGATACTTGTATAGTCCATTTTCACTGCTGCTGCAGAACTCCACATTATTTCAATTCGTTTCTCTCTGCACCTGCGAATGTGGGTGTTTGACGTTTGCCATAAACATATACTTCCAACGTTCAAGTCAGTTTACAGCATACTTAAACTACATTTAACGGCTAGCTCAGTGAAAGTGATTCAAAGCTTTCTAACTTTCTAGCAATCAAAAAATATCACTTTCTGGATTTGATGATTACCATAATCTGATGATAAGAACGTTCCTGCAATGTCAGTTGGAGTCAGCCCTTTACCACAACTATGATAGTGAGTCATACTGTTCCGTCATGTATAAAGCATAAATTAAATATAAATAAATGAATGGATTAACTATAAATGGAGTTACTATTTGTTGACATCGTTTAGACATAGTATAAAGTCTACAGGAAAATTCTACCCGTTTCTATGACAATTTTCGACATGTAAACTCCGGCTTTTGCACAACCAAAACTTCCATCTCTTAGGGACCAATGGATTGGTGCAAGAATAATCTGGGAGGATGAGCAGAACTAATCTGACAATAGATAAGCTTTCAAGTCATTCTATGGATCACCACACTCAAACTCCAGGATAACATCTTGATAACAAATGGGGCTCTCTTGACCTACTCTTCAAAGAGATAGATCACACCGATACTTATCTTACCCATATCGTATGCGAAATCAAGACATGGAAAAGTAAATATAGACCAAAATGGAAAGTATTATTGTAAATATACAACTATCACATACAAGGTTATATGAATTCCAATGAAATGTTACCAATTGAACACTCTTCAGAACCCTTTAAAACTGAACAATCTCAAAAATATAACTGATGAAAGCGTATGCAGCATCCATTATATTTTTATCTCATAATTTCAATGAAAATGAAGTGATTGATCGGCAAAAATAGTTACTGAGAGAAGAGCTATCTCTTTGAATATCTGCCACTGTTTGACTGAGTTTTAATGTGAAATGTCTATAGCAGGTGTAGCAATTCTTGCTACTTCCCATCCATTCACCAATAATAAACCACCTCTCAATATAATGATAATGATGATCCTACATATCATACATACATATCATTCATAACATTCTGAAAGGATCAAACTATAAAAGGGCTTTAGCCCTTCAACCTTACTTTATTTTTCACTTGCCTCTATTCCTCCACATCACTGGACTGGACTTCACTCTATCTCTGGACCTCATCACACTTCTACTCTTCCATCGACTCTCCTATACCTCTCCTCACTCTCTCTCAGGAAAGGACTCTTTCTTCTACAATTATTTTGTATTCGTATCGCTATCGATACGATATTTTCTATTCTTTCCATTTTATAATAAAGGTTTATTATCCAAGTTTGAGGTAAATCACCCAACTTTGGGATAAACCATACGGCTACCGAACCCGAGCCAACATAGCAGGTTGATATTAGGAATTCATTGGCATTCGCGCAGAAGCTATCGTCTTGAAGGAATAAAGTCACAAGTAGATACATCCTTCTGATCCATATAGGCCGCTGACAGCTTATGATAAAAATATGAGAACGCATAAGCAGGGCTACTTAAAAAATCCAAGGAAATAAAGCTACACCATCAAAACTTTCTTGCACCAGTGTCATTGTGAACACATAATATCACCACTATGAACACGACAGTCGCTTGAGAAGGAAAAGAATGGAATATTGCTGTGGGGCGGTATTACGTGTGGAGATGGGAGATCGAACTAGTTAGTAGTATGTATCTTGCTGTAAAGGACTTCCAGTTCGCTCTTATCAACTGTACTTGTTGATGACTAACAGTTGATAACACACTTTCTTCTGATGTAAAAGCAGGAGACCAAGGATAGCTAGAAGCGGGGATATTATCTCGTTCTAAACAGATGGACGTTAGATGGATGTACGACAAATTTGGCGCCTCCGAAGCTCTGTGGCAAAAATTTCTCTCTTTAAACAACAAGGCTTCCTTCCATTAATTATTTTAGACATGTCGATTTTCCTGCCTTTCATCCCTTGTACAGCGATCGCATGGAATATAACGTGGCCAGCACCCTCAAAGAGTGCGCAAAGTTGTCTAAACTGTTCTGCTACTATATATGCAGAATAAGAAGCAGCCCACATGTCGTGTATTAAGAATGTTCGCTCTGTCCATTCCCACTAAGGTCACATTTGGTATATTTGATCCAACTTACCGGTCGTCTTGCTTTAGTGACGTCCAAAACGGTACAATCAAGCGTGCGGGTTAATGAAGCAGAAACTCATATGCCGGAAATGCCATTACCTCTCTGGAATCTCGAAGTTAACCATACTGGAGTCTTCTTCAAGTCTTTATCACAGGAAATCACCAGCTTAAACAAAAACCAGAAAGATATTGCTTCCTTGCAACTTTTTTTATCAAGGAGATGGCGATTATTCATAGGTTTACTACTGACTAGGTTTTCATGTTGGAATCTTAGCAATAGCTCAGAGCTAAGAGCTGTATATTCACAAATCTACGTTTAACAACTCAAGTGTTTGTAAACGCGACCATTTGCAAAGTGCTTACGAAATAGCTGTTATCTTTCTCAGTATACCGTCCAACCTCATTGCTAACTACTAACGTCTTGCCATATACTTCAAAGTAACTGAGCTGGTCTACGGTACCTATCCAACGCAAGGCCCTAATATTTATTGGAGAAGTATCTGCCGTAAAGAGAAATGAAGGTTTACAATCTGTTCAAAGGCGACCTCACGAAGTCCTTTGTTCGCCAGCTGCATTTTTTTTCTGATTCTTTGGATCTTTGCACACTAAATTGTTAATTACCGTAGCATTCCATCATGATAGTGATCGTACTTTCAAATTCCGTTGATAAACAGTAAATGAAAATAATGAATTAACAATTGGACTACGAAGGAAATTCTAAGACAACCCAATATATCTTTTGCATCATATTTCAATGCATAATTACCATACCTTATCACAATTTCATTAAAGTGAACGTTTATACACAATTTGTTCCACGTTACATATTTTTACAATCCACTGTTTCTTGCAAGTATCTCTCGCCGATTGACAGAAGTAAAAACTGTTACAATAAACGTACAATGATATTTGTACAAACACTTCATCATTAGCTTTATATATATATATATATATATCGAAGTATTTATATAATTAACGATCAAACAACAATATACATAGAAATTCAGCCATGGAACGACGATCTACCCACTCGCAAAAATATGAGTCTACCGAAACACCGACGATGCAGAAGTTAAGCTGCATGGGATCTACATAAAATACCAAATGCACAAGTTGTCTTCCAGAACTTCGGGAATTGTTTGCCTTGTTTACACAAGCGTCAGAATGAAAGCCGTCATTTGACCACGACTTGAGAGACGCTGCAACTGAGTGACGTCGATAGCAAGCGTCACGGGACAAATATGAGTGGGAATACATCTTGCGCATGTAAGGAATCTTTCTCATGATCTCCATGCACAATAACAATTGCTATCGGTGGTTCTAGTGTACCATTAATTATAAGATCTCGTTTCATGTCTTTGAACAATCAGCAACATCAACAGAAATAAAAGATCAAAACATTTAGAAAGATCAACATATCAAATAAAACCATAGAAATAAAACTGGTCACTTTTTTCGAAGATATTTTGGATTTAAGACACATGTTTGTCCGGACTCAGAGATGCAAATGCCTCTTTCGGTATATTATTCTTGTTACTCAAAAAAGCCTGTCCAGCAGCCTAGGTATCTCAATTAAACCGCAACATAGCTAATAAGCATTTGAAATGATAGTGAGACAATAATAGCGATTTGTTTCAAAATTCGTGAACCTACTATATAATTCCAGTCATAGTCCATGAGACATTTCTCTGACCATGCAGCAAGCATACCACTGTCTTTGCAGAACTGTTCCACCATTTGCATCTTTCTTTCTACGGTTAATTGACTGGACATCTGCACACCTATCGACTGAAAATGAAGTAACTAAAAACACATTTCCCTTAACTATTGCTATATATATATATATATATATATATATATATATATATA
>KN716265.1:231193-250716 GCA_000816705.1 Dictyocaulus viviparus | reverse complement strand
TGTTCACTCTGTTATATTTCATGTGGTCGTGCTTCATCACTTCCTCAACCTCTAAACTCGTCACGTAAGCGAGTTGCTAAAAGAAACATTACTGACGTGGCGAATATTAGATAATAAGATAATAATAATTGTTGGCGTTGATCAATTCCTTGTGGTGGGATGCGCCCCGCATTCATGTTCAACGTGATATCGTGGAGGTGGTTGAATGCGTGCCTGGTCTATACAATGACTTGAGTTGACCACTCTTCACCAAGTCAGTGCCAGTTATCTTACTCAGACTCCTCTGGTACCAATTTACCGACCCCGGAGGGATGGCGGGCTTGGTAGGCCTGGGGGGCGGCCACGAACTGAATTGGCCGGCGTGTCACTGCGGCACCTCCACCACTGAGCCATATCCGGTCTGCCGTGCTTTCCATTACACCAGATCGTACCCGTTGGCGGGCGAGTGCTGATAATGGTATCCACTTACTATAAGTGAATCATTGAGTGGTCGCCAGAGCAATGGCCTCGGTAGTGTAATGGAAAGCACGGCAGACCGGATATGTGAAAGTGCAGGTACGAGTCCCGCCTGAAATGCCGGGATTTGCGGCCGTCTCAGCACAACTATGGATTTCTTCTTAGTTTCTTGATTTCTAGCTTTTAATTTTTCTTAGTTAGACATGCAACTTTTCACATTTCTTTTAATATCATGAGTTTAACAACTTGGGAGTGAGGAAGGTTGTAATATTTTACAATAAAAACTTTTATCATTTCTGCCCTTTTCACTACCTCCTCGATTCCCTTATATGTTCTCAAGCCGCTATTTCGTTCTGCTACTTTTACGTAATAAAGTGGAGGGTTTTTCAGAAAAATATATATATTTTTGGATTATTGGGACAAAAATCAATAATAGAAGATTCGTATAACGTTTTGCACGTTCTAAAACAGACCGCTACTTTAACTTCAGCATTCGTTTGTCCGTCCCACGGTTCAGCACCGTCGGCAAAAATCTCGTAAGCCAACACTCCGAAACTGAACACGTCCGTTTTCAATGAGAAGATGAACATGGTGATTGTTTCCGGAGCAAGCCATTTTATTGGCAATTTCATAGCTGTTCTTAACTTGTAATGAACTCCCAGTCTTGACAAACCGAAGTCGCTGATCTTCACCTGTAATTTCGTCACATTTTTGATGGATGAGTGAAAAATTTCCTTTTAAAAACCAACGTCATACAATTAAAGCTTCAATATTTGGTGTGATGGTCACAAATCTCTGTGTTGCAATCAGTAATTTTTAAGTTCAGTGAAATCAATCAGCTTGTAGAACTTACAACTCTATCAGGTGTGATGAGGCAATTTCTGGCAGCAAGATCTCTGTGCATACATTGATTTGAGTGAAGGTACTCAACACCAAGTGCTGCTCCAAGGCACATATCCAATTTGGTTTTCACTTCGACTTGATTAGCATGCTCTCTCAGAAAAGTATTCAATGCGCCACCTATTTGAAAAATATAATATTTAGTTTTAAAAACGGATATCGCATAACATTCTTCTTGTCGTAATGATAACCAAACGCTGTCCAATCACATTCATTCAATGGTAAGGTGGCAACCAATGGTACGTCAGGTGTCAATCAACGTAACTTATTTACTGTCACTCATTGAGTATCTCTAAGTAATTTTAGTTTTTTTTGCTCATAACTCACCAGTGACTAATTCAAGAATAATGTATAACGGTTGTTCATCTACTGCTACGCCATAAATACGAACAACATTTCTGTGCTGCAACTAGTTATTAACAAAATCGCTTTTGAAATGTTTACAAAGAATAAAACTGTGCCGAAATGGGACAATCGAAGAACGCAAGGAAAACTCGAACTCGAACAACTAACTCACCCTAAAGTTCCTCATCAATCGCGCTTCTTTCATCATTTCTTTGATTTTAGCTTTACCGAGGTCACTGCATCCTTTGGTCTACATTTAAAATAAACAATTACTTCAATATTTTCCATAGTAACCAGTAAGTGAACGTTACCGCTCAAGTGAGTTATTCAAAGAATGAAAAACATCAACTCAGCGTATGACGCACCACTTTTATGGCGACGTCCACTACCTTTCCTGATTTCAGTTTTAACGTTCCGGCACGAACTTCACCAAATGCTCCTTCTCCTAGTAATCTACCTTGTTGAACATCACCATGATTGTATTCCCACGGTTGTTGTTTTATTGGATACTTCAAGATAAATGTTATCTGTAAGTGTAGTTGTGAGCGATTCGCCTTCTTCTTGTATTCCTTCCATAAAAGCACTGCCTTCACATGTGAGTTTCTACCTTGTTCAATTTTCCCGGTGTAACTCGATAGTGATTTATTAATTGAGGTATCGATTCGAATAGTCGTGCCATTTCGACCAAATACTTGCCATTTTTTCTTCTTACAATCACATTTTTAAGCTTAAAAATGAATAAATCAATAACGTGAACACTGATGTTTTTTAGCAGAGTTGACGCCCTGTATTACGGTATCGATGAATAATGACTAATTAATATTCAAATTATTTGTAATTATCTGCAAAACAATCACTCTCAGTGACCCATTTAGTAACTAATAATGATATATTATAAGAGGAGAGTTTAAATATTGATCGAAAGCTATCGATTTTTCTTTGATTTGAAAAGGAAAAAAACGAGAAATTACGCAACCTAAGGTGAATCGGAAATCTAATCATGACAAATTTGACCTTAATTTGTTTCATGATGACCACAATCGATTGAACTCACTTTTCCTCGAACTTTTTTCTCAGAAGTTTTCTTAGCTGGCATTTCATCATCTTTTTCGTCTGTTTTGGCCACTCGAGTTAAATCAGTTGGAGAACCTTCGCACACAACTGATAAAATTATTTCACGTTTCATTTTTTGATGTGGATCATTTTCAACCTAAAGAAAATTACTACGGTTATAACAGCTGCGTCGTGTTGGATTGTTGAGTAATAACCTCAAATTGTTGTCCGTACTACGACAAACAAGTACTGACAGTCACAAAGCACCATTTTTGATATCCATAACAATGCTGAGTTACTCGCAAAACTTGGAACCTCAGGAGGTACTATTGGTAGTGATAACATTGTTGAAAGACAAGAATATGTGGATACAATAAAAAGGATGTAATGAAAACTATCAAGATATTATCGCACTTTCTTTTCAAAATTTGTAGATAAATGTGAAATTTGAGCTCACTTCACTTATTCGTATGAGAAACTCTCCAACATATTTTAACAAACAAAATAAATCTTCACGAGGTAGAAAGCCATGGTAGAATTCGAATTCTCTCAGAACCTGAGCGAGTAGAGATAGCTTTCATCAATCCTGAGTCGTTTTAATAATGAAACATCTGTAAAATCCACTAACTCTTTCCTCTTCTTTATCAACTCCATCATGAGACTCCGCTTCTGATTTGATTTCTGATGGATTTTTCTTCTAGAATAAAACGAATATATATATATATTAAAGCTACTAAAGAAGAATGGAAACTAACCGGACTATGTGAACGTACATCACCGTCCTTGCTTAACACCGACATTTCACACCATTCAACAAGTCTACTAAGAAAACAATGAACTATACTTCTCACGTGGTGTCGTCCTCTCATTGATCTTCTTCAGAATTATCATCCTAAGGTGGAAATACCCTATCCAGATTTTCGCGATGGTGATCAGTACTGACTTAGCAGCGGGTAGTCTTCTCAAGTGATTGTTTAGACGAAGCCGGCTAACATTTAATAACCCTCACGACATCATGACGAACAAGAACACGTAGGACGTACAATGATTGATCAATGCTAAAACGTATCTTATATTTTAGAGCCACCAAATTCCTACCTCTATTTTTCACAGATGAGTGAATTTTTATTTAAGAAATACCAGAAAAGAAATGGAGAAGTAAAAAATCTCCAGTAAATTAATCTGAGCTTCACTCATAAACAAAAATCATCACTCTTTCTTTTCATTTTTGTTCCTCAAAGAAAGTTGTATTCATAAATGTTACTTTAATAGGACTTTGCAAATTTCTATCATATAAACTATCGTACCTAAATGTGTAAAAGAAGAGTTTGATAATGAAGCTTATCCAGAACCGTCCGTCGATAAGCTCTCCATTCATTCCCCTTACACTACCGCGCATAATTAGAGGTGATACGAAGCCTCTTAGCAACACTGAAAGATATGACTGCTACGACATCCGCCCGTAAGTCCATGGGGTACCTTACCTCACGTAGCACATCTTGAGCTATCAAAGGTATGCTTGTAAACGAGTACATATGAAGATGAGCATTTGTATAGTACATGAATTTTCATGTAAATATTTCTACACACACATATAGATGAACTCGAGCTTAAAAGACCTATATAAAGATTCGTCGTCGTTTCTATGGAAGTGAGTTTCAACTCGCACTCAATTATCCTCACAATATAACATTGAACACGTATGTGCAGGCTAATCCTACAGCAAAAATTGTTATGTGTGGCTTGTAGCTTATCGAGCAGTTAATATTTTTTTAATCACAGAATGATGATTCATACGATTGAGTATTGGAATGAAGAATGAAACCTCTTGTGTTTTCTTAGGTTTTCTACCTCACCTATGTGGTTTGTTCTGAAGTATTCCATTGATGATGACGCAGTTCTTGTGATTGCGCATCTTTTACTTCAGCTTGTCGTACGGCTTGTCTTCTAGCTTATATTTATCATGCTTAGTTATTTAACATTAAGGTTCAAAAAGAATTAGACCTCCAAGCCTACGCCTCTTCTAGAAAGACAATTATTTTGTGAAAATGCAATTTACATTGAATTTAGGAGTAAGAATATCCAGTTTCTTTTCATCTGTATAAATAAACTTTTATTTACCAACACTTGGTATTAGTTGAGTCAAGCGGAGTGAATTTTCTCAACAGTCAGTAGAGTTCCGATCATTTCAAATGTTCTGAAGTCTATGAAGTTTTCACTAAGCATTTTAAAATATATCACTTAATGCTTCGTTGATTTATTGAAGTAGTTCTTTTTCGGTGTTACGTCCTAAAAGTACTGACCGTTAATTGAAAACTCAATGCATTTCTACTTCTGCAACTGCATAATGAGAGGCCTCAGTCATTCGCTGAATGGAGTACACCTGATGAGTTCATTTGTACACGGAATTGCATTTCATATAACTGCTCCTCTGCTTGAATATTACTATTATGAGAATCGCAAATGACTGATACGAATAAATGAGTGATAAATAACGTGCTGGCCCTAATGACTGAATTCACTTTTCAGATGGATTCGTCGTTTTGATGAAATCTGTTGATGAACAATATGTTCGACAAGGAACAATATCTTCGACGTCTATAATCACATCAAACGACAAGCAGTATATGATTGATCGATTGAAGAGTTCATATGAATGAAGCTTCAGTTCAGTCAAACAACCGTTCATATGCAACAAACATTCAAATCACGTCTCTTTCAAGCATTCATTTTCTTTTCTTTTTCTTTTTTACCTCTTTGTTGAGACTGCTTAATGAGATAATTTGATACCGAACCATCTAGAATGACCAATTTGCCCCAAAGAAGTAGTTTGTATGAATCTTTATAATTGGAAATCTAATCAGAACAATGTTTTGAAAATATTAAAATTAAGTCGTGCTTTGTAAATTAAGAGATCGTGCGATTATTCAGTTTTTTTCATCCCTCGAATGGATTTGGTCGTTTTGCAAGCTCGCCAAATCGTATTCGTCTTCTTAACGATGAATCGTCGGCGACAATCATTTTCACAGACGGCAAATGATCATCTGAAAAAAAGTTTCTATTTCATATAAATTTTGTAAATATCAAAATGTAAAATGTAATGCTTATCAAAAGGTGGACACGTTACAGAGGGATGAGGTAATACATTGCTATACGATGCAGGTTAAAACTTGGGCCTCATTTGATTTATACAATTGGCACCTGAACTACTCTGTGCACTCGCCTTCTTTGAAAAAATAAATGCATCATTGGCTAAGTATGAGGGTAAAGTAAGGTGTTGACTAATGTCTATGGGACACACTATGCATTCGACCTCATCATCAATCATGAAGGTGATTGAATATTAGGTTTCACCAATACCTTATGGTGACTGGCCTTTTAAAATGAGGTCTGATTTTGCGTAACGACGTAACACCAGATGCCGAATTCGTTATGCTCATATGAGTTAGTATTCAATCAGAGTTGGTGCTATGCTGAAACCGCTGAAGGTACTAATACTACTGTATTTCGGCTAAAATCTCTTGTTTATTTATGCGATATTACACGATGAAAAACACCACTGAAAAACTTTGTGGCTATATAGGACCTAATTTGTGCTTTGAGTCAAAGCTTATATCTGAATAGTATTAATGCCTATGGAAAAACTAACCTCTGAGTGAGCACTCAGCTTTTTTAATGTAGATATTGACGTACGGTACGTAGAACGGTGAATTTTTTGAGTCAATTTTTTCATAAAATTCACAAGTGAAAACACTACGACCACCAATCATACCGTATACAGCAGCATGACATCTCTGTAAATTGAATAACTAATCGATAACAAGTCAAATAATCGATAACGTATCAATGCTGTTACGTGTTTAAAATTTTAACATATTCTACACTAAATTTGATAGATAATAAAAAATTCCGGTCGAAAAAGTAAATTTCACACAAACTGTTTATACTTATAACCTAACGCGTTTGATCTGTAGGCGATTTTTGTTGAATGGACTGTTTTTTAAATTTTGGATAACAAAAAAGAAATTCAGTTCAGTATCGAACAAATATTTGATCGTGAGATTCTTTTGCTTATGCATCATGCTTTCTATTGATTACGATGAATATCGATTGCTCAGCTGATATAATTTTTATATATTCAAGTGATTTCGAGGAAATACAGTACCTCATCTCTTCTACAAGTGGCTAGACATCGATCTTCGGTAGTATCGTAGCCGTCAACGGCCATCGCATACGGTTCATACGATACAGTCACATCTCGATCAGTGTATTCAACAAAACATCGACATAAATAACACGGATCTCCAAAGTGATCTATGAAACAGATCAAGACGTTAAACTGTTCAAGTTTTGATGTTGATCTTAATCTTGATCGTCTTATGAACGATTTCAAGAAGTTATGTACAACTGATTGCACGTAGATTACTCTTGTAACTCAATTACGCTCATAAACATTTACACCATGAAATGTTTCGGAATTGTGAGGTAAACTGAAGTAGAATCATTGATTTAGTAAGGCTGTATCATAATTATTGGAAAAAATCATTTGGAAAAAAATCACCAAACAATACATTTGCATAAATTTAGCGCAGATCGAAAAACTGATCTATAGACGAATAGATCTCCGTAGATCAGACATCTCCTAAAGGCTTGATCTCAATAAAAATGTTTTGTTTATTTGTTTATCGATTGGTTTTTTTGCGTATTATGGCCGAATCTGCATGAGCTGTTTTTAGTGGTCGGTTGAAAGTTTAATAAAATGCGAAAATATCTTATTTTAATAGAAGTAAACAACAGCATAACCATATAAACAATCAGATTTTTCAAGCTTCAAATAACCAAGCTTCAGCTGTTCAAGTTTAGCCTGTTCTACTCGCATTAAAGAAGCCTGAGGTACTAAGGAAACAAAATGACGCATGCTTTTTCCCACAGGCCAAATCATATGTAAATCGTATAAACTAAGCGTTTATTTCTATAATTGAGTTAATTTTGGTACCGTTGAGTAAAAATGATACAATTTTTTTTTAAATAACGGTTTTTTGACGAGTCAACGAACTTTTATCGATTGAAAATATCGATGTCTTTTTAGGCAGTTTTTATTAGCTTTTTCAAAAAACCGCCCAGTAAAAGATAATGATTTTTTGCTTCTATGTAAAACATTCTACGCATGTTTTTTTCTGTTAGATTATGTTAAACGGAAAGAAAAGCAAAAGAATGACAGAAAGAAAGAAGGAAAGAAAGAAAGGAAAAAGAAAGAAAGAGAGGAAGAGAGGATGGAAAAAAAAGCTTCTGAGGTTAAGAGGTTAGAATATTATGAAAAAATATACAAAAACTCCTAATAAAAATGGTCATCTAACTAAGTAACATTGAATTTTTCATCAGAAGAAAATAAAAACATTTGAGTGAATTCCCTCGATTCAATGAAAAAAATCTTTCAGGTTATGCAAAATGTATTGATTAGAAAACATTCTTCGTTCTAAAATACATCAAAATAGGAGTTATTTGAGGTTCCCACAATGGAGAATACTTTTCGTTGATATTATCAATGAGTTTCGAGCTTTTCAACTGCTGATAACATGATCATTTTAGTTGTTTCAAATGTTATTTGCTAGTTTTTCAACGCTTATCGAAGCCCAAAGGTGGGTCAGCCTCAAGGAGTGGAGGAAAAAAAGAAAATAAAAAGAAATAACAATTGAATAATGAGTTAGTGAAATGCAAAGGTAACGATAGTTAGTGATTTGACTTACTTTGTCGTGCTGTGGTGATATGAATGAAGTCGACGATCATCAACATGAAGGTGATAGAAGAAAAATACATCATCATTTTGCAACACGCCGAATGTTGTTGATGATGTTCGACTGCTCGGATTTATCCACGAATCCAATCGACATCGTCGTCGCATCCCTTTGTTTCCAGTTTGCTAGTTTTTCCGGCTATAAAGAGGTCAGTCAGAGGTGATACGCCACCGTTCGAGCTCAAATAGAAAGCGATTTGAATACATTGAAGAATTTGCCGTTGAATTCATTCAACGTATTTCAATGTTGAACTTATCAATTTCTAATTTATAATGATCGATACGTTGTTGTTCTAATCGGATCTTATCATTTATCAATTCCTCAAAATGATCGCTTATGGTTGAAACTGGTTTCGAGCTGAAACGGATCATCCACGAATCGACATTGTACAGGATGTTGAAACAGAAGCGAAACATTCTTGAATGTTTCTCTTCACTACGAAATCGTCGAACGACTAGAAGCGTTAGATTCGAATCCTGAAAGTTGAGATGCTAATGAGTTCCAAAGATCAGAGGTAAGGTGAATCTTTGCAGGCGCTGAATTGACACTACCTCAAGATTATCTCTCAAAAGATTCTTCCACATAAAATAACTTTACAAAAAAATAATACTATGCAGCTTAGGTCTTAGAGTACTTTTTAGTGTTAAATCGATATTTAACTCAGGGAGCTCCAACTTTTAAGAACTATCCAAGACACATTCTCTTTATATAAGTTCGGAAAACCTGGTTGGAAATATTAGACATGTTGTTGAGGTAGTAGACCAATCACAAACCAAAAAAAAAAGTCTGTCAGACTCATTCTTGAGATCAAATTATCCAGGCTTCAGAGCATGCTGCTTTGTGAGCAGTTATGACTACTTGCATCCATGGAATGAGGTATGAATGAGGAAATTCAAAGTTTTTGTTAGACGATTTATACGGATACCTCGGCTTCAATTTTACAGTATCGAAGCTCTGTCTTACCTCATTACTCGAAGTATGTAAGAAATAGTTTTAAAACAAATTAAATATCTCATCTTGAGGGAAACTACGTAATAAATGAATGATTGAGGTGTTTGTTTACACATAAAAGCAGAGAGCTTAACGTCAGCTTTTCTTCAGACGAAAACGTCTCAGTGTACGTTTTTCTGAAGAGATATGTTTTCCGATTTAGTTATTCTGCAATTATTTATCAGTATTATCACGCTTTGCTTTCGACATTTCGCTTTCACTTCCGAATTTGCCTCATTATTGATTACTTTTAGCTATGAGTTTGATTTAAGCTTTCTTCGTGAAGGATAAAAACTATCAAACAATTCGAATTTAAAAAAATTGAAATGAAATGAATTTTTTTAATTTAAAATTTAAAACTAACGCTCTATAACATTATTGTATTTGGTCGAGATAATCCACTATCAGTAATGGATGAAACTGGAGGTAACGAGGCAAAAACTTTTGCATTAGGCGTACCTTCTATCATTTGATTACCTCAAGCTTACCAATAATATTTGTTTGTTATTTTATTGGATGCTTCAAGCAGAGCGACGTAATAAGCCTGAACTTAACGAAAAGCATCAATGGACGTATGTGAAAATATTTTCATCCTCATACGAGTATAATTGATTAATCCCGACTGAATATAGATAAATTTTTCATGCTCTGGATATGTCTGGAAATTGTTACTAGTATTAAAATCACTTTGAATTTTCTTTCATATGGCATATCTATACTGAGTTACGTATCGTAGCGACGTATTCTGACCCTCAAACCTCACGCACTCATCACTGTTTACGTCCTCTGTACCTTAAGATGAACAATATTTGATAATGTTTTTCTAATAACTATAACGAGGAAAACAGAAGTAAAATTACTGGCACTCTTGTAGAATCTTTCATTGTACCTCATTCTAAATATCAATATATTCGTCTCTTTGATAAGTTTTTGTGCCTGCTATTATTATGGCTTCGTTTCAAAAAAAGTGAGGTCTAGTAATACCTGTTGAACTCAGAACTCAGGCGATGTAACTGACTATTTTAGTAATACTTGGTGGAAGCTTACATCGAATAGCCCCAAATACTCGATTTCCAAGTTAATTATTTTCAATTTCAAGCATTTGTATTAAAGAATGATAATCCCTTAAATGATAATATCTGAGTTAACTTCAAGTCATGGGACCTCAGTTGGAACCTCAAAAAAGCTACAACATAAAGTTTCAAGTTTCGTAGACGTCTTAGTCTAGCAAATATTTGCCACTTCCCAGTTCACTCGTCGATGAACCACCGCACTGACGGCATAGTAATGATTACCCTCATCACTTATCATCATTTGAAGCTTCCTGATTGGATAAAAGTATAAAAGCATTCTAGCCCTCAACCGACATTTCTAATCACACCTCACTCTCTCTTCATTTCATTGCAGAAGAGGACTCAATCGCTCTCATACACGTCCGATTCGTGTCGCAATTTCTAATAGTCCTTTCATTGTTTTCAATGAATGTTCACTTATCAAAGTTTGAGGTACATCACTCAACCTTGCCCTAACTCATAGGGTCATCAAACTCGAGTCAACGTACTTAGCAATCACAGTTGATAGGAAATCAATAAAAAATGGCTCTCAATGATAAACTTTGAAATTATACGAAAAAAAAAGTATGTTATTAAAATTTCAGTAACCTTTTTATTGACACCAAATCAATACTTAATAAAATCAGTTCGAAGAAAAAATTTTCTATCATCAGCTTATTGATTTTTTATAAATTAGTTAAACACCTACAGACAAAATTTTGCATAAGTCTTGACAGTTAGTTAGGACAAATTTTTTTCTTTGAAAAAAAGAGTTTTTATTATTAATTATATTTTCAAAATATTGATAAATGTCCTCTCGATTAATCGCATGCTGCATAATCTTTCCACCAGATACCTCATCCCTACCTCAGTTAAAAGCATATCTCATTTATATTCAAAAAAAGCTATTTGTAACAGACTAAGGATTATATGGTGAATTCAAATAATACCTATATACTTTCCACCCATCTTCCTCATATGGTAGCCCTCAGACTGATTACGGTATGTTGCGATATGAGTTATCAAGCTGTACAGTAGCTACAGCACGAACATATGGATATACAGTGAGTCTAATGAGGGATGTCTTAACGGCTGCACGCACTATTACCGTATTATTTTATATTTTCTAACATATTATTTCTAAATATGGAGGAAATTACACGATTTTAAATATTGTCCCAATTTTCTTTCTAAATGTTGTTTTGAAAAAACACAACAACAAAGACAATTAAACAAACAAACAAACTGAGGCAGAATATTCATATTTTGTTAGCTTGATTTTTCCAGAACATTAAAAATTCTTGTATTGATCTGTTTATGAATAAAGAGTTAAAAGCGTATTGATTGAATTTTGTCGACAGCTTAACAAACAATTATCAAGTTTGCTAATCGATAAAACTATGAGTCATTCTTGAAGGATATGAAGGATACCTTAACGAGTCAAATGTGAATTTGTAGAACGGAGGCAAGCGGTGATCTACTGAGGTAATTTTTCAATTATAGCTGAGTCAGTAGTCTGTAATTCAGCTATCTTTTCACGGAGATTCTTCCAACATTTTCTTCACCACTATTTGTATTCACGAAATTTATGCTAGATAAATTTTCAAGCTTCTCTTCTGAATTTTCAATCAGATTTTACATTAATCAGCATAATTTAAAGGCCAGAGAGCTTTTCGATCGATACTCAGGATAGTTGAACTCTTTATTTCGGTAACTCTTTTAAGGTTTCATATGAGTATGAAGCTTTAAATAGCATAAGTTGAGGAAGAAGCTCTAGATCGTGATCATTCAAATATTTAGAGAATAATTTGCTAATTTCACTTCAGTCGTAGAAGGTCCCGATGAAGGCGTTAGGAATTTTCATAAGCTTTCATATGAAGACACGAACAATAAGTAATTATGAAAAGATCGAGTGCTTCAATCTTTCAGTCGGTGAATGAGAAATTATTGAAGCTGAAGAGCTTCACGACGACGACAATCTATTCGACCGAAATCCACGACGTCTTCGGCTCTAAATCGCCTTTCACTCAAGAAAAATATACATTTTGACCTCAATATTATAAATAATATTCGTAATAATGTTAAGTTAGTTACAAAACTTGAAACCTCAAGCGAAATATTACTAATAATATGATTTGAATTCTATCAACAGCTCACTGAATTTGCATAACCTGAAGGTGAACCCCATAACTCAGTGAAAGATAAATTTGTGATGTTTCGTGGAATGATAAGGTAGAGCTTAATAGTTTTGACAACACCAGGCTGTTATCCGTTATATTTTCGTCCTCAGAGGTGACGAAATAATTTTTTTTCCGGAAAATGTAATTCAGTAAAAAATTGTAAACTAATAAGGATATTTATTTTTGATATTTTAAGAAATCAATATTTATGGTAGATATCAAAGATATGGACTTTAAAAAACAAAGCGTCATGTTTGTCAACAATGTTTTTTGATTCTGTAAACAAACCTCAGAGAGTAAAATTTTCAACGGTTCATAAATTAAGTAATAATCGAAGCTTTTTCATCATATTATTTTTTCTATCTATCATTTTACTCTTAATGCTATGCTGTAGACTAGCTTAATCACAGATTATAATGAAATTTTTTTTTAAAGATTTTTTCCTTATTTGGCCTTGCCCAACCCTTAGAGCAGGGGACGCCCACGCATTCGTGTTCAACCTGATATCGTGGAGGTTCTTGAATGCGAGTTTGACCAATAGAGTGACTTGAGTTGATCACACTCTACGAAGTCATTGCTAGTTATCTTATCCAGATTTCTCTGGTAGCGATCTACCGACCACAAAGAAAAGGCGGTCTTGATAAGTCTGGGGTGGGGGCTGGCTGCGAACTGATTCGGCCCAGCATGTCACTGTGGCACCTCCATCCTCCGATCCCTCCTTCTTTGTCATAGGTTTAATAATATACTGCAGAGTTACGTTTTTTGTTCTTCTAAAATCCTAAGTGGATAATAAAACTCATAAGATTCTTTATGTTTCTATAGCAACTTTCGATGTTAAAAGTTGAATTAAAGCTGTCAAATTTTATAAATCTATTCACTGTCCGAGCTATTGGTATTTGAAAACAGCTGACCATCTTAATCATAGTGTTTAAAAACTTTGATCTACAACTTTTTACAATAAGACAGTAATTGACATCGTGGTTATGTTCATTACAGTAAGACTGTTAAGAACAGTAAGATTGAAAAGGATATCACATGGTGATCGTCTACATTACTAGCTGACTTTCAATCGATACTTTACATAGGACGAAATTAGCCATATGATGAATATTTTTTCATGGTTTATTGATTTTTTCAAAATTATCAACTATGAATGGCCATTATGGCATGTTAGCGTTATCATATGTTAATGAGTTAACTACAAAATTTCATGCCTCAGGCTATTTGTTGAAATTTTGTCGCTAACGTGAAGACATTGATAATTTTTTCGTTTATAAGCATTAGAAAACATTCACTGATAAGCTTACTAAATAGCTGTACAATCAAATAATTGCGTATGGATTTTTAATAATAGGCAATAGAAATTTTCTCTCACTTTGTAACAAATGCATTAACAATATTAATTACAATTTGTATAAGTAGAAGAAACACAATACTGTATATTGGCAGTGCTTAGAAGTACTTCAAAGTGCAGATACTCTCGCAGATTTGAAAGACTAAGCTACCTCATCTAAATGGCTTTATGTTGTAGCAGCATTATGAAGCACCAATGAGTTCATATCAACTAGTGACACATTGTAGAGGACAATTTCTAGGCGTTGCTTCTACGGCGTTGATGAGCTGAAAGCTAGATTAAACTCATAGGAGCACCAAAGCTGAGTGAAAATCGAAAATATTGAGCTCTATCACATTGAGGAAATGATTATTTTATACCTCCACAGTCTTGTCACTGTGAAGAGTGATCGTGACTTCTCCTGTAATAGCTGGAGATCATAACGATAGAATGGTGGATCTACAAAAAAAGATGGGATAAAGTGAAGCCTAAATTAAGAAGTTTCTGGATCGTGATATTGTTATGATATTATCAAGATCACTCAATATCAAATCACTTAAGATAGCAATTCACTGCTTCTAGATGCTTCATAAACTCAGAGGGAGAAGCTTTTCAGCAAAAACCTTATATCGCTAAGCATCTGGGGTTCCTTTATTCGTTTCAAAGTTAGTATAAGGAGTAAGCACTGAAGTGATCTATCTCCCTGCATTGCAATGTTGTGGTAATTTAATGAGAGCAGCTTTTGGATAGTCTTTAGATTCAAATCAGTTTGATGTGATTAGTTTTCGACGAAGTCATTGCTAATTAGCTTGCTAGATCAATCTATTACCAATTCACCGAGCTCTCAGAAATCAAAGGCTTGGTTTGTTTTGGAGTAGACACGAACTTAGGTATGCTCTACTTAAGCTTGCGTCTAACTGTTTATCATACCTCACAACTATTCTGTTGACAACAGCTGATACTTATAAATTTAATTCATTAAATTTTTCATTTTTTTTAAAATTCTGCTAAGCTTACGACAGATCTCAGAATCTCTCTCGATATGGTCGTTATTAAATTCCCTCCAGAAAACCCTCCTCACTCAAGTATCACGAAAATTTTTCAATAAGCGCCCTGATTCTAAACGTATTAGTGCAAAATTTGTATAGTCAGCTGATTAACTAAGTATGGCCATAATATAGTGTTTTTTATAATTAATAACATTATTACGATGTTTTCAGCTCTTCTAGAATAGAAATGGGAAGAGTTCTTTAATATCATCACAGATAAATAACTCAAAGCTTACTCATTGATTCTGAGTAATCCTGAGGATAAGTATTCTGGTCACTCACTTGATTCCATGAAAAGCTCATCTACATGGACACTCTGTTCACTTTTTTTTTCTAGAACTTCTGATGTTGTTTTTACATAATTTTTTTTTCTCACAAAGCTTAACAAGGTCAGAGCGAAAAATTCTCACGTACTTGCTAATGGCTATATTCTAATATTCATTGATAAAAACAAAAATAGTTCAATTAGATTAGATGCGATAAGAATGAGGAAGTTTATGTAGCTTGGAGTTGATGAATCATTACGACCTCATTCCTATTCACGGCTGTGCTACGATGTCGTCTCAACCTTGTGTAGAATTGTAAAACAGAAGGGATAATCAGCTTGATATCAATTTTTCGCTTAGTGTTGACTCAGATCACTCTGTTACTAATTCGAAAATTAGTGAAGAATTATTGGTTCAGTTAGTTCAGCAAAGGAATCGAACCGTTGATCGATTTTTCCTAACAATGTGACATTCTAAACCGTTACGCATTATGTGACCGAACAAAAGAAAATTATAAACATCAAAGCAAATAAGCTGACAATAACGATAAGCTCAAAGATTTTATGTAAATAAATTGAAGACAGTACTAATTATCGATTCTATTTCATCAGCTTAATCGTAACTAACGAAAATAGTAATGCATTTCTGAAATGAGGGTGTAACGATGCTGAGGGAAAAAATATTTTAATATGCTTGATTGCTCAGCTTTAAAATTTTATCAGTATTGATTGAATATCTGTCTTGTTCACGTTTCCTGTCAATAATGTTTTAAAGTTATTCGGCTAAAAATAAGTGTAAAAGTACAATTCTTAAAGACGCTGATTATAAACCATCATAGTGAGGTAAAAAAGCAAATAAAGAAATGAGGGAAAGGAAAATGACTAATAATCAACTAGGAGACGATCAATATATGAAAAAAATTTGACAGCTGCTTGATGATTTATTCAAATTGTGAATATCGTTAAAAGACATTCCATCGAAACATTAGACGTAAGGAGTTCCATTAGTTGAGGTAAAGAGGATAAAGCATTGTCACAAAAAAATAAATGAGTTTCAGAGATAATTTTTTATTACAAGGATTTAAAACGTTACTGACTGAGGAACAATGAAAAATCCTCCTTCTTAAGTTCATCACAGCGAATTATATAGAATAAATTCAATGGCTTAATGTATTGTAATGGTATACAGATATTTTTTCTGTCTAATGATTTTCTAGTTTTATTCTAACATCCTTAGTGTTTCTGAGTCAATTGCAAAACCTCAAACCTCAGTTGAGACTCGAACCCATATCTACAGATGTGATAGCTGCCCGGTCTGTTGTGCTAACCGATCATAGCTGATAGGAAATAAATAAAAATATCTAGTTTAGTAATTTGATCTTTTATTTTTATGTAACGTAACAAAAACAGCATACACATTTATAACTGGTTATATAATACTTTTTTCAATTCTTTCAAGCCTATTCAACCTCTTGAGTCAATTTGCCTTATCATTTTGTAATTATGGAACTTATGAGTCAATATGTTTTAGAAGAAAAAGTATTAGAAGACGAAAAAAAGCGTAAGTCATTTATGGACTGGACTCAAAGCCGGGAAAGAATAATTATAAAGATAAACAAATAAATAATGTAGATCAAATATTTCCTCATCCTCGATGGGTTAATATTATAAATAAATTTCTCGGCATGATGATCCTCACTGCGCACTCCGTACAATAGGTTAATATTATTTGCTTTCATTCTTAATGAACGCAGAGCTTAGAGAACAAAATAATTTATTCAGCAGCGGGTTGCTTATGATCTGCTGAGGAAAAATTGTATAAAATAAAGGCGTATCATTTCGTACTATTCGTTTGATAAGAAGAATAACGCTGAAGAATTTTAGAGTTTCAGAGGACGCTTTATGACTGATCCCTCATTTGGTGTTTATATTGAGGTTGTAAGCAAATGTTAACAACTATTCCATTCTTCACATAAGTCTAAGCATTTTTATTCGGAATATTTATCGAGGCAGAAACAAAACAGTTAGATTCTCTTAACATCTACGTCAGCTTCTTGATCCACCTCCTGAAAACCTCATATGCTCCAAAAAATCAACACTCAGAGATATCACGATTTTCACCTACACTCCGAAAAAATGATGCATATATTTTCTATTTCAGAGATTTTTAAGAACCTCACTGATTTTACGTATACACTTTTCTCGTGACTGCTTCCATTGGAACTCCATTTTGGCTTTTTATAAATTTTTTACACTTTTTTTCTTTCTCTATTTTTTTTTTCGTTAGGAGATGTTCTGCTTTCCTCAATTAGCGTTTGTTACTGAGGTCGTTGTTTTCTATTTTTTTCTGTTACTCAAGGTTTTCACGATGTTGAATAGCAGCGTTTTTCAATGAAAAGCACGACAAGAAAAGCATGACGTCATAGATTGATTTCTTAACAGGTCATTAATATTCCATGAAGGCTTTAACACACTCAGAATAGCTGTCAACGACGTTGTACAGCTGATTGACGATGATTTTAGACTAGGTTGACGTAGAATTCTGAAGCAAACGACTTTGAATTCTTAGAAGAGGAGGTAGTGAGGATATTCGTTGTTCGTGAGTAATGACCTATTTGTATTCGTTGTAGTAGACTAAATCAGATGACAAATTCTTTACATATTTTTGTTTATGGATGAATTAATGAATCAGGAAAAAAAACAAACAAAAGCATTATATATAAAATTTCATTGATTTTTTGTATATACAAGTTATTTGTTTTTAATACTTTCAAAATTGTGCTTTCTCTTAACCATTGTGCTTTACGAAATGAGGAGAAAATAAGCTATCTTCCTCAAGAGGTATCATATTTGCTTCGACCGTAATTTCTTCCACATGTGATTGCTATTATCGATTGATTGTATTTGATTGACGTTGTAGATTTATTCAATATAAACTATTCACCCTGTTATAGCAATCGATATTAGAGTGTTTTCAAATTCAAATCGATTACCAAGTAATGAGGTAATGGTTGAATTGCTTTAAACGCTTCTGACTCAAAAAGACTCATACTGTAACGAAAACGTTCAACGTTTAACTTTCACGCATTTAATTTTCTAAGCTTTCATGTTGAGCTTCATCATATCAGAAAACACTTTTTTGAGCGTGCTTTCCTGAAGAGTTTCATTTCACAATGATGAGAGTTATCGTAACAAGTCAGTGGATGGTTTTTCGTTAATTGATATTATCACTATGACTTTTGGTCATTTAGTAATTCAGGGATACTGTAGATTACAGTGCACCTCGATGACTTCTTAATGATTGTCTGGAAGGGAATCTTTTAGCCTCACATTCTTAGGCATTCAAACATAGAACTGAATAAAATTAATAATCAATCAAGAATAAATAAAACGGAAAAACCTCAATGAGTATAATTTTAAAAAAAGTTCGTTGATGACGTCATGTTATGATAATATTTTTTACCTCAACGCTACTAGTAACCTCAACAATGAATCTGATTTCTCCCAATTATTAAATTTCTAGTGAACGTTCGTTTTTTGTATAGTAGATCACAACATAGACATGACGATGTAGTATTGTTGACAATTAGATGATAATGGATATTCAGATGATTTACTACTTCCTCAGAGAGTCATCAACGGAAAATCGTTCATTTCCAAAGTAAAAATCCTCAAAATCATCCTATAATAATAGCATTAAAAAATCATAGACGTTTTGAGTAAATTCAAATCGCTCGGCTATAAATCTTCTTAGTATCCACGAAAGATGGCTTAAGCCCTGTAGCGACAACGTGGGAAATTTTTTTAAAGCTTTTTTCTCGGTTTCAGCAAACGATTTATTGCTTGATATTAAATTTACATATTATTTGTTCAGTATTTGTTATATCACTCGATGAAATTTCAATTAGTTATACGGTGTTTGACCTACACTATGATAAGTGATCTACTTTTATGTGATTTGATCTCCAATATCAAATATCTGACGACCGTCACTTATTTATGCAAATCACATTCTATCAAATTTAATTATATCACACAATGTCATATAAGAAGTTCATGCTAATCAATATATATATATATATATATATATATATATATATATATA
>KN716265.1:212889-229371 GCA_000816705.1 Dictyocaulus viviparus | reverse complement strand
TTCACCTAAAAATCTGGGAGACTCGTCCCTCTCTTGGCAGATAGAAGCGAAATAGGCGTGGCCAATATCAGGCGCTCAGTGTTGTCAGTCGATGCTTATGAACTTTTAATCTTTATCATCTGCATATAACATTAGTTCAATTTTTTTTTCTTTACATTCATTGCTTAACTTTCTTAAGGATCGCGTTGATCTTATTGATTTGTTTCATAAAGCTTTATTACTTCTATTTAATCAATATTATTACAATTCATAGCTGTTATGTTTATGTTTATGTTTCTTGGAAGAGAGAAAAAAAAACGCTAAAGAAAAATTCCTTAAAGAAGTGATGCTTTACTGAATGCGTACAATTTCTTTCGCGTTTTTTATAAATGGAAAAGTTTCCTCGTTTCACGGATGAGGTTTTAGCTTACCTCAAAGTAAAGAAATTTTTAGTTTTCAACATAGAGCTTTTTTTTATATTCAAATATTTAATTATTTTATAAAGCAAGACAAGCGGGATTACAGTAAAGTTAGCATGGCTATATCTTACCGTATGCTCGGAAAAGTACAGCAATTTCTAATAAGATAGTACTTATAAAATTTTACTTATCATATCACTTATCATATCACTCATCATCCTTTTTCATGCCCTCTATTTAAAATGAAGACCTTAATTGTTTTCCTCCGCAACAGTTTTGTGGAAAGGAAAATTCATGCTTTGTCGGAAAAAGCTTAACTAAAGCTTTGTAATCTTTATTGCTTAAAATTTTACTAATTTCTTTGATTCAAATAATCTGCTAGCTCTATAAGAATTTCTTAGGCTTTTTTTAATTACATGAACTTTCTCAAATTCAATAACTGATAAGTTTACCGATAAGTTTGATTTGAATGTTCCTCATGCGAACGAGTTCGCTTACAGACGTAATGGAGATTCGAACCACACCACCTCGTGAACAATGGAGTTCATGGGCTGATTTTATAATGAGTTGTATCGGTTATGCTATTGGACTCGGTAATGTATGGAGATTTCCGTATTTATGTTATCAAAATGGAGGTGGTGAGTTATTTGATTGCACCTCTCACTAGAGTCTTTTCCTCAACGATATGATCAATGATTTCAATATTGCGATTTTGTATGATAGTTCAATCCCATGCATGTGCTCTCAGTTCAGTCTTTAAGCTTAAATCATTCTCTTCATGGCTTACATGTTTCTTCTTTCTGATTACTTTTTTTTTTCGTTTTGAGTTACTTTGAGTTCTCGTTTTGCTTTCATTTCCTTTTCCTCTGTTCTTAAACTGATAAGAATATTACCACCTAAAAATTCTGATAGTTCTATTACATTATTCTTAGTGCTTCTAGTCTTAAAACATAAGAAAGTAGTACGATTTATATTCTCAGCAAAAATTTTACCCTGAGGGTTTTCAGTGCGTTTCAGTATTACCTCGTAGCCTTGTTTGTACTATACAAATTATAATATTCATAAATTAAGAAATCATAGAAAGAGTAGAAACCGCAAAATATTATTATTAAAAAAGTCACATAAAAAATATATGATTGGAAAAAATTTTTAAATATTACAATAACACGATGACGTGATGCGAAATGAAAAAAAAACAATCAATTAGAAGTTTCATTTAGAAAATTTTAATGGAGTTCACTTTCGATATGTCTCATTATAAAATCGATACTCTGAGGGTTAATTGTTGTCAAATATTATGACGAATATTGAGGAACTTATGTCAAACCATGAGTAATATTCACACATTGACTGACAACGTTGTGAATTGTGGTGAATGTTGGAGGGTGAGTGAAAATGAAGGAAAAGCAACAACACATCAACTATCCTCATCATCCGATATCTAAGACTTTTAACCGGCTGTTCCAAGTGTAACCACCATCCATTCAATCGAATGCCGTCTAGTAAAGGAGGGATAGAGGGATAAGACTCGTCTCTGTTGCTTGTTGTAACTCACGTAATTCTCTCAGACACATCTGAATACCTCATCCCGTATGACAATTCAATCAAACAAATGATAAGCCCATATAAGTGATTTATCCATCCATAAGATATGAAAAAAAAAAGCGACCTCAATAATCAATTGATTGGTTCGTATTATACACAACAATCAATAATCACAATATACAACAATGTAAACAACATAAACACATTTACTTGTAAACAACAAATATACGAAATAATCAATATTGATGTTTTTAACAGAGAGGCAAAATAAAAACAAGTGATTTACATGTTTAGGAGAAAGAGAAACTCAATTAGAAAACATCATCGAAAAACTTGTCGCTATCGGGGATAACTAAATTTTAGTAGAAAAAAAAACGAAAGTAGATCAAATTAGTAACTCAATCGATGTCAATTTGTAAGGTTGTAGCTTCTTTAATTTTTTGTTTTCTGGATTTCTTCCATGAAATTTTCCTCTACGAAAATTATCAGAAGAATTTTTATTGACAATTTGAACACTAATAAACATTTTTAAATATATTTCAACATTTATTATGTATTATAAACAAAATAAATAAACTAATTAATAGAAAAAAAGTGTTATAAAAAATTTATAACAATAGGAAAAAGTGAAAAGAGAAAAAAAAAAGATCAAAAGAGTAGAAGAGGAGGAAAAGAACTCGTAAGGAAATTTGAATAGTGATGCATAATGAAACTATTGAAATTATTAAAACATTTTTATAATCGGTAGCTTTGAGGAAATTCAATGATAAAGGAAGTTAATGATATAAATTTTACAACCAGTAAATTTCAATATTAAAATAAATATTCAAAAAATCACATAAACAAAAGCGGTTTTGAGGAGTTTGTGTTTATCGTTTACAAAAACGAGTCTTCATTTGAGGATAATTTAGGTGCATTCCTCATTCCATACGTGATATCGTTGGTGTTTTGTGGTGCTCCGCTATTTATTCTTGAGACGACATGGGGTCAACTGCTTTCAGTTGGTGGCCTCGGGATGTTTAAAGTATGTCCGATATTTAAAGGTTGGTGCCTTTCCACTGAGGCTTTTTCACTTTTTCACTGATCGTCATCTGAGGTAACGGAGATCATCGAAGTGCAGCCAGAAATTCTTGAACGTATTTAAGTTGTTGGTGATCTGCTGAATGAGGTCATTGATATTTTAGTTGTTCTAGTACTATTTGTAAATTTTCACTATATACAAAATAGTATGAGTGTTGCTAAGTGAGGGAAGATAAGCGATGACATTGATCTACTAGTTTTCAATATACCTCAATTTCGACCTCATCATCGTGTCGAAGAAGTGAATAAATGTAATTCTGGTCTTTGCATTAACTTTAGGTGGCAAACTTTTATCAATTAAGTGCTGCTTAATATCCTTTATTATTCTAGTACCACTTTTTTTTCGACCGCAGAGGGATGAGAGGCTAACTACCTTATGATAACTCAAACCGTCTGGGTAACCCTGTTACCTTTATGATTGCGTTATGCGCTACCTTGAAATATAAATCTTTAAGAATTGTGCTACGTTATATCGATAGACATTGATTCATTAGTAATAAATCATTTGCCTAAGGCAATTTTTTAAGGAGTCGGAATAGCTGCAGCGGTGATGGCATTTTGGCTTAACATTTACTATATAGTGGTTCTTAGTTGGGCACTTTGCTATCTGTGGAACTCAATAAGGCTTGACGTCAACGTACCATGGAGAAGCTGCAATAACGAGTTAAAATCTTTTCTATTATTTATGTTGTAAAATAATTTTTGATAACATTTATTTTAATCACTAGAATTTTTAACTCGATTAAATTATTTTGTTATCACTCCTATTTATGCGATTGATAGAAGGCAACCTTGTAACTCTATCGAACCTCATTCATTACGTTTCATTTCGCACATTTGTTCTGTCATTTTTTGTTTTCCTCGAGAAAAATTACAGGAATAAAAATATGAATGTAAAGACGCAGATGAGGGAAAAGAGAAGGTTAATCAGATTTCGTTTACAAATTCATTATTTTTTGATTGTTTCACAGATGGAATACGGTACGATGTCGATCAGAATACGAGAAACTACCGTGCGACAGTAATCGAACAATCGCCGAATTTTTCAATGTGAAGGTCCGTTGATCAGTCAATAATCGATTTTGTCCATAAACCTCTTTAATGAGTTCTAAATGGAATCGTTATCGATTTGTTAACATCTATAAAATATTGAAATAGCTCAATAAATCAATAAACCTAGAAATCAATCTCTCATTAGCATTTTTGTTTACTTTCTATCAACTACGATTGGTTATAATCATTTTGTTCTTATATCCCTCATGATATTGAGTCATTTGGAAAACGTGGAACTTTAAGCGGGATTCGAACTCGTATTTACAAATGCCCAGTCTGTTGTGTTATCGATTGAACTAGAGAGTCTCTCGATTTAAGCCTACTCACTTACTACACTTATTCTTTATGAATATATTATCAGCACTCTCCTGCTAACGGATATAAGCCGGTTTCCAGCAGCTAGCAGAATCGGTAGCACAACAGACCACACATTTGTAGATTCAGGTTCGAGTCACGCCTGAAGTCTTAACTTTTACGATTAACTCAACGCCATTAAAGATATTAATTATTGATTTAATGATATACATTATTGATTGGGACCTATTTCGTGAAATGTTTGAGGTCTGAGTTTGTTTTTTTAACTGCGCCTCATCTCTAATTATTGAAAATGAATAATAAATTAAAGTGACTAAAGAAATAAAAGTATTATAGAACATTGTAAATTATTTATTTATATGTTAATTAGTGTTGTACTTTAAAATATTGATAGATTTTCTAAGCTTTCTATTATTTTTACTTAAATAAATTATGAAAAATTTCTATGTATGCACAGATTGAGTAGTAGGAAATTCATTATTAAAAATTATCCAGTATTAATTTTACATTTTATTCTTATTAATTTGAAAGCGCTTGAAAAATTATCGTAATTCTTCTGGAAACTTCAATGTTATTTTCAAATTTTCGCGCCATCAATCTGCAATTACACTCGTGATCTATTGATTTTTCAGGTTTTAACTGCGGACCACCTGCTCGAGTACAAAAAACAGTTTTTTGTTGGTTCAAAAGCGAATTTTACCGTATGCACCGCAAAAGATCTTAGCGTTCAATCGCCAGTAAAGGAATTTTGGAAGTTCGAAAATGTTTCTTTATTTTTTTGTAATTAACTTTATTTATTACTATTCAAATACTTTAAGATGTTTTTTTTAGGTATTTTTATTTATTATTTATCAACTATGATAGGTTATAATGGTTTTGTTCTTATATCGCTTATCGCTAATGAGTTAATCGCAAAACTTGGACCTCACGGCGAGAAGACTCGGACCTGCATGACCGGTCATCGGTAGACTCGGGTTCGAGTCCCGCTTGAGGTTCTGAGTTTTGTTTCATTAGCTTTCATTACGTTGAAAATCGAATCGATTACGTTCAGGGCTACCGCTCAGCTTACAATTTTAAGCTTTTCTTATGATATAAAAAATGAAACGATGTTACTTTAACACTTACAAATTAAAGCAATATATTTTAAAATCGATTTATGTTGAGTCAAAAACATTGAAATGCCAAATACATTTTTTTTTCGTACATACAATACAAAAAAAATTTGCCGCTGAATCGAGGAACTCTCAGAAATATTACTAAAAATTGAAACACTACGATGTAATTGAGGTATTATTGAGGGACGAAAATAACGAAAATGTTTTATTGATCGATTTTTCATCAATGTTTTTTCAGTTATAAAGTGCTCGGTATCTCAGATGGAATTGAACATCCAGGAAGTCTTCGTTACGATCTCGCTTTATACTTACTCATCGCCTGGGTGATCTGCTACTTGTGTATTTTCAAAGGTGTTCGATGGACCGGCAAGGTAGAATCGTGCGAAAATTTGTTATATTAAAATATTCATATTCACTTGACTCGCTCATATTCAATCGATCGACGCTACTTGTATAAAAAATTTACGTATTTTAGTTTGTTTTTTATCAACTATGATTGATTATAATGAAGTTGTCTTAATATCCCTAATGACGAGGTCGCAATGGCGCAGTGGCGTCTTGGTGAACGGTGCCACCACAGAGACACGTGAGCTCGATTCAGTTCGCTGCCGACTCCTGGCCTACCAAACCCATAATCCTTCCTGGGTAGTTAAATTGATGCTAGAGGAGTCTAGATAAGATTACTAACGAGGACTGAACTGATGAGGAGTGGTCAAGTCAAGTCACTGTATGGATCAGGCTAGCATTCAACCACCTTCACGGTAATGCGTTGAATACGAATGTGTAGATGCATACAGCCGCAGTAGATTAGTGAACGTCAAGGGCTTAGCTTATCTAATCCTTATCCTTAATAGTTCTGAGTCAATCGCAAGACTTGGAACATGAGACTCCTGCCTGAAGAGGTGATATTTCGTGATCATTCGAGAAAATCGTACGATAATATTCAAAGACCACAGTTCTGTAGAAGCCGTATATTACTAGAGTTATTTTATAATGGAAAAAAAATAATAAAGACGTTTTGAAAAAAATAGATGATACTTATAAAATAAAAAATTTTATTTATTGTTCGATATTTTCAACTTTAATATTGTTTTAAAGTGTCTTTAAGAGTTCAAAAATTATAGAAGAGTAAATCTATTCAGATTTTTTTGTTATCAATTTTAACCTCATATCCAAAAAAAAATAACGAATAACTTGTACAACATGTAACATTAACAATAACAACAACAACAGCAACAACAACAACAACAACAACAGTATCAATGACATAGATATCAGTAACAACATCACCAGTGACAACAGTAACAACAGTAAACGATCAATAACGATCAATAAAGCAGTCGTCATTTAGATAGTCTATCTGACTGCTTCATTCCCTTACATTATGCTGTTCTGCCTACTCGTACGTGGTCTCACACTTCCAGGCGCTTCCCTCGGATTAGAGTTTTATCTGAAACCAAATTTTGCTAAACTACTCGAATCTAAGGTAATTCTGTTCATTGTATAAGAATAATTAGAATGCTTATTGATTTTCTTCTCTGTAATTTCATGATATTCAAATGAATACACATAATCTCAGTTAATTTTTGGAAAGTCTACATCTATTGATCAATTTTTCAGCTGTCTATTTGTAAACTTATTGATTTTTTTTCGCATTAATTTCAGGTATGGGTAGATGCTGTTACACAAGTGTTTTTCTCATACGGATTGGGTTTAGGAGCTTTGGTCGCTTTAGGAAGTTATAATAAATACCATAACAATGTTTACAAGTATGAGATTTTTCTTATTTACATAAATAATAGTCTAAGAGGAAGTTTAGGTGTTTATTGTTCCCTGTGGGTGGCTTCGCACATTCAAACTCATCATTCATCGCTGAGGTGAATGATTGCTGAACTCGTTATCACCAAGTGCTTTTCTTTCACCTGAATGGTCCTTATGCCATCTCTAATTCCAGTTTTATTCTCCTACGAGCTGCAACTTCCATCTTTATTGCCATGCCACTAGTTGAATTGATGCGTGAGTCACATGCGAGAATTGAGAGCACTAATTAGAGAGTGCTTGGTTACTGAAAGCGCTTGCACAGATCCTATTCACCCTCAATAAGTTCCACTATAAATCATTAGGTTCAGTAAATGGCACATTCCATGAAATCAAAGTGACTCCGAAGCTATTTTTCCCTAAGCAAAAAAGGAGGAAGAAGAAAAATTATAAATACCCTGAATTTTTGCCTAGTGAATGATTTTTTTAGGCAAGCTTTGACTGTATGTTTTGTAAATAGTGGTACAAGCGTTTTTGCTGGTTTTGTGATATTCTCTTTCATCGGATTTATGGCAACTCAACAGGAAAAAAGTGTCGCTGAGGTGAGAAAAACTACAGTAAGATTCTCTAAGTTGCATGATCTACACAATGTGTATTACGGTGGATTTGGATCGTTGTGAGTTTGTTCCTCAAAGACGAATGAAACTGATTCAAAAGTTCTCTAGTCATTTGTATTAAGAAACAAATGTATTGAAGTCAAATAAGTTTCCTTTAAGTCATCTTGAGATATTTTTTCGCTTGCTCCTCATTATATAATGGATTTATATCCATGCTTACATCATAGTCATTGGTGAGGTGCTGGAACTCATGAGTTATTTTGAAACCACATTAAACCAGTATTACAGCTTTTAGCGATACTACACATTTTGTCAACACTGAATTTTAAACTACCGTAATAGATTGCAGCTTCTGCAAGTTTCTTATCACAACGTCTGGAAAATAAGGCTTTTTAGAAATGATCTGGTAGAAAATTAAAAGAATATTCTTGCCATTGTTGATCTACAAATTGAAAGATCCGAGTACTAAAACGGAAGCCTCCCTCCTAAAAAGTTGTTTAAAAAAAATAGAGCTGCATTTTTGGCAGAGCTGTTAAAGCTTCACATGACCAAAACATATCAGCTGATCAGTTCACTGTGTATTTTTAACAATGAATAAATGTATTTATTATTTGCAAATATTTCACATGACATTTAAACGTTTAATTTTTTTCTGTGGTACTTTCACCTACAGTAACCAATTTTCATCTACAGGACAATTTTTAGCATGTCGTTTATTATACATTTGTAAATGAAGAGGTCAGATTATTTTAGGTTGCTCAAGCAGGACCTGGACTATTATTTCTAGCGTATCCTTCTGGAATTTTACAATTACCGTATACTAATGTATGGTCACTTTTATTTTTTTCAATGGTCCTTTTTCTAGGAATCGATTCACAGGTAGAGTTTTATCGACACTCATTACCATCTCTCTTACATTCACTCAATAATACATCACTGTCTTTATGGGGGCGCAGTGGGTCAGTGATGGAGGTGCTGCAATGACACGCCGGCCCGAATCAGTGGCGGTCGCCCCCGGACCAGCCAAGCCCGCCATCCCTCCGGGGTCGGTAAATTGGTACCAGTGGAGTCTGGGTAAGATAACTGGCACTGACTTGGTGAAGAGTGATCAACTCAAGTCATTGTATAGACCAGGCACGCATTCAACCACCTCCACGATATCACGTTGAACACGAATGCGTTGGCGCATCCCGCCACAAGGGATTGATCAACGCCAACAATTATCTTATCTTATCTAATATATCCTATGTTTTTTTTTGCATACAACACTCCAATAAATTTCATGGTAAAGTAGTTTTTCGCTTTTCTGATTCCTCAAAGTGTTTTTGGTTAGAGCGAAAACGCATCGCTGAGGTAATGACAATGCTATGAGGTGTAATATGATAATTTTTTAGTGCAAAATGGGGGGAAAAATCAATACGAACGTAAATTTTGTTAATAGTGATTTTTCGTTATTCGATAACGATACAGTAATTGATATGACTAAGAACTACTCATGAACTTTTTTTATCACGTTTTCACCGTTACAGTTTTTTTTTCATTAGAAGGCAAAGTGACTCATTATTGATGAGGTATTACACTTCCCATAGGAATTGATTGACGTCAAACCTCATCATATCTTCTCTCAGCTCTGAATCACATTGATTTGAAACGACGGAAATTTTCTGTTCTATTGCGATAAAAGAACTTATAGATTGTTAATTTTTCATTCAATAATACAGCAGTAATATTACTGTCGTAAAGCTTACCGGAATAAGCATTGTTTTAGTTCTGCACCATGGAGGGCTTCTTCACTGCCATCATCGACGAGTTTCCTTCGATGATTCGTCGTCAACGTTATGGACGTGAAATTTTCGTCGGAATTATTTGTATTATTTCTTATATTATAGGATTAACAACTGTTACAAGAGTAAGTGATTTAAGCACACTATCTTATACAAAGACGCTTAGTTGTTTTTTTTGAATCGATTCGAATTTCGATCGATAATTGATAGGACTGAAGAAATCAATCTAACGGAATCCTAGTTACTTCTACGTTTATCGATTAGATTATCACACTCTTATGTAATCATTTTCTCATCGTTTTGTTACTTTTAAACCCGCCTACTATTATGCTTTAAATAGTTTTTTACAGTGTTTATAAGCGATTCAATCTTATAAATGTATTTCTATTGAAAATAATCTGACTAATCAATAGAGAGGGCTATGCGCAATATGAGTTTGAATTTGAGGTTGTGAGTCTTGCGATTGACGATTCCATGTGATATGCTAAAAATAGAGAGTTACAGATTGAAGTTAAATAAGTATTAGGGTTCGATTGCATAAAAAGTGATTTGTCGCGAAGCCTCGTCAGGAGGTTTTTGATCTAAAAATCGATTCTAGGGAGGATTTTATGTCTTTCAATTGTTCGATTTCTATGCCGCATCTGGATGGGCTTTATTGTGGTTGTTATTTTTTGAGTGTATTGCGATATCATGGAGTGTAGGTAAGCGATTTTTCTCTATTGAGAGGAGAAAAACCTCCTCAATCAATTCAGTACAGTGCGTTTATTGTACTAGAAAAACTTTCCGCTATGATTCTAGAGCTATTGATTTATTGATTATAGGGAAGGTAATTTCAGGAATTGATCGATGGTATGAGCATATGAAAAGTATGATTGGGTACTATCCGAATCGATGGTGGAAATTTTGTTGGGTATTCGCGACACCGGCGGTTTGTATGGTAGGGTAAATGTCAAAAACATGAAACCCCTAATCATAGAACAATCAGAAAATTTTAATTTCTACCTCTTCTATAGGAGTAAAACTGAGTCTTCATCTGATTTTCCTCAAATGACTTAGATTATCATTAATAAGAATGTGAAGTCTTTATGTTATCAGATAGTACGGATCTAATGAGTATTTAGGTGATTTTGAGTTGATAAGGTGATATAATGATAAAAAGGTGATAATTCACCAATGCTGGACATATTAGAGTTGCTTTTATTAATCGATTAGAGGAAGAAATCGATCGGAATACAAATCAATAAAAATGAGCTCCACTTATATTGTCGCTTAGAAGAGCTTTCGGTTACAAGAGCATTTTTTCGAAAATCAATCAGACAATCAAACAAATAGAATTTTATCATTTTTTTTCAGCTATCGCAATAGATAAATTACGGTAGTATCAAGTTATATTTGTGAACGATTCAGCTGTAGAAGAACCCGAAGACTCCACGAAATGAGTATCAGTACGAACGAAATATCATCTACCAAATTATCCGCAAATTCATGATCTATAGGTTGAGTAGTTGGAGTGAGGGGATGACGTTCTGAGTTTATTTTGAGCTGTGACCATCAGTCTTGTCAGACGACAATCAACACATCCAATTTAGGTTGATTAATTATGTACTAATACCGATCGCAATAATATCAGTTCAATAGAAAGCTATCGAGGATGATTGATAACCTGCAGAAATTCTTGACAGTACCGTTATAAATGTGAGGTCAGGGAAGTCTGAGGCTCATAACATTTAGTCTTAGAGTTGAATAAAGGGTCTGATGAGTTCCATACCCGTATAATGCAACTTAAAGAGATTATCTATATGACCTGCTTATTTGTTCACTATCGACAGAGTAAAGATGCCATTCCTCCCCATCATGTGCAAAAGCTGCTTAATACATTTTTTTCACTTTCAGTGTTCATTCAGCGTCACCTTTTTCTTATACGACCTTCGTAACGAGGTCTAGCCAACAAGCCAGCCAAGTTTTCATGTGCATTTGAGGAATGCTAGAAATTAGTCGCTTACAGCTTTCCGTTGCTCCGTAGGTTATCATACGAGTATCGCTCATACGAGTCACGTATCCAGCTCATCTAGACTTCTGCAGCTTCAGGTGTACATCTACATTTCAGCGATATTTGATGTCGGACTTTATTTGATAGTAAAAAAGTCAGAAAAATATTAAAAGGATGTAAGTATTTTGTTCATAGGAATTTCTATACGAAATTGATATATCCTCTGAGCTTAAAAAATTCAATAAGCGATACCATAAGTAAATTGAGTTACCTATAATTCTACGTGGATCTAAATTTCGTCCTCAAAGTCAAATATTGAGGTGGTTAAGCTTTTATCGAGATGCATAGCGTGCATATACTAACCCATGGCTATCATAATTTTTGCCACTGGCATTGAATGGTAAGCGGATCAAATTCAATAGATTTACTGGTCGGATAGTGCTCAAGACGTTGAAGTTTCTTGCTGATAAAAGTGATTGAAGCCTGATGGTAATCGAATCAATCATTGATTGATTTCAGGATGTTTCTTCATTGTCCGAAAAAAAACAGCCATCATTATTCATATTTGTCAATCGGAACTCATTCACAACCTACGAAAAATTAATTTATGACTCATTGTATACCTCAAAATTGTTTCTATGCTCTTTTTTTCAAAATTATATAGTTATCATTTACCACAGATTTCCATCAGTATATATATCGTGAGCGCAATTAATACTTGAAAAGCTCTTCTTAATCCTCAGTAAGAAATCCTAAACTATAAATATACTTACCAAATAGCTCATAACTTATTAACTCGTTCAAGAAGACGGCTGCTAGGGTATGAGGTTAGGAGTGATTGTCATCATTTAGTGAACAGTTGCTTTGTTGATTGATAGCGATAACGATACGGATCAGATCAATTTGTCAAGTTGTTAGCACAATCGGGATCAACAACAGAATAATTATCATTCTTTGCTAGTATAATAATTATTATACTATTATATCATACTTTTTGATAACGATTTGTCGAGATCATTATTGATTAATGAGAAGCTTTTTGCTGCAACGTTTCTAAGCGCACTGCGTATTCAACGAGGAAAATGAACTACTTAATCTTTCATTGATTATCATATGTATTAGATCACGGCGACGAGCAATTTTGTAAGCTTTCAATATTTATAAATCGAAAATTCTCTACCTATGTAACTTATTGGGAGCGCAGTGGCTCAGTGGTGGAGGTGCCGCAGTGACACACCGGCCGATTCAGTTCGTGACCGCCCCCAGGCATACCAAGCCCGCCATCCCTCCGGGGTCGGTAAATTGGTACCAGAGGAATCTGGGTAAGATAACTGGCACTGACTTGGTGAAGAGTGGTCAACTCAAGTCATGTATAGACCAGGCGCGCATTCAACCACCTCCACAATATCACGTTGAACATGAATGCGGGGGCGCATCCCACCACAAGGGGGATCAACGCCAACAATTATCTTATTATCTTATCTTACGTAACTACTTAATGTTATTAGTGGATGCAATTTCCTCTTATATCGTGAGGTTTTTGGTCAAATATGATTAAATGATTGCACATCGATCGGTAACAATCACTTCAAGGATGACGTTTCAGGGTGTGATGATATTCGGTTTGGTTAAATATCAACCACTTCGAATAGCCGCTTACAATTACGACTATCCACTTTGGGGTCACGTGATCGGATGGTTCTTATCGTTGTCGTCGATGCTCTGCATACCCGGTTATGCTGTATACGCTTGGTTTACAACATCTGGAACGTATTCAGAAGTTAGCATCATTGAAAATTATCACTATTCAATTCGTTATTACTTTGTGCTTCAACCTATCAATACGATATATACTATTAGAAGAATTGCTTCAGTTTAAGGCAGTGTTCTTAAGCAAGCGATGACGTAGATGGCATTATATAAAGGCTTTGAAGAGTAAATTACACTCAGTCAAGTTAAACTTCTATACCTCAAATTCACTTCGCAGCGCTTATAGCGAAAATTTGAACAGCAACTTGCCTCATGATCAATCGATTTTGAAAAAAACAAGTAAATTTTACCGTAACCTAATAACAGGAAGTTGATTTTGTCACTATTGCAATGTATAATACAATAATGACTCTATTTACTTATGTCCGTTGCGCAATTAGTTGCTCACCAGACCGTACATATGAGGACAAGGGTTTGACTCCCAGCTGAGCCTTAACCTTTTCCGTTTAATTCTGCATCATTGGTGATACTCTGAGATGATTATGTTTATAACATCATTTATTATGCTTTTATGCGACCAATTTATAGCTGAATAAAAAAAAGTTTTTTTTTAGAAAATCAAAACACTTTTTCGACCGGACATTGAAATTGAGAAGGCGAATGCTGACGTTCATGACGACACAGAAATGCAAGATTTCATACAGTAATATATGTATTAAAGTAAATATGATCTATTACCGTACTATGTTAGTGATCTACTTCATCGTCTAGTCATTTTGCTGGTGTTTTTCTTATCTTTTTCTTCTTAATCCTTTCTTTTCCTATATACAAATTCTTCCGGTCATCGTTCTCACTCTTTTCGCATAACATTCATCTCTCAAACACTATCTCCATGTTTTCGTCATGCCTTTATGAAAAGAAAATCACTCATCCCTCATTTTCATTTATCGATTTTTTTCTCTATTCACTTTTCCCTCTTTCATTTTTACTCATAATACTTTACTGTTTTTGAGGTTTTTTGATATTTATGCTTTCATAAGTAGCTACCAATATTATCTCATTAATAATATGTAAGTATACATGAAGGGACCAATGTATTAAGCGACATATTCTCGAGAATTTTTGAACTTTTTGTGGTTTCTAGACGTGAGGAATATTTTATTGAATCTCTTTGAGGCTATAGGAATTGTATCATATGAATGTACAAAATAAACGTTTTTCACTTATTTGAACTCGTTCTGTTGAGTCATAAAATCAATTCGTGACATCGCCAGCGGCAATGGATGGTAATGTGCCGGTAGCGGTTTTTTTTATCAGGGTCGATAAATCATTCCATTTCTTTCAGATCGATAAATCAATACCAACAGATGATTAATTATATAGAAATTATATAACCATTGCTTTAATATGATTTTGTAACGGTAAATATTATTAAAGTAAGATATGTTCGCATTTACTTTCACTACGCGTCTCAAATACAAATGTTGGATGGAGGTAAAGAGGGTTCGCTTACGTAACCTCTATCGTTCATGCTCAATCTTTCATTTACTTTACATGTTCAAAAATTATTATCCTTTTGATTGTTTGACATGATGCTGACAATTAGAGTGTGAGTCACATATGAGTTATTTTCATTAAAATAAAAGTGTCTGTAATTGTGCTGAGTTGGCCGCAAAACCCGGAACCTCAGGCGGGACTCGAACCCCACTTACATGTATTCGATGTGCTGTGCTGATCTGTTACACTACCGAGGTCCTTACCCTACGAGCACTCAATGCTTCACTTATAGCAAATGGGTACCTTATCAGTACTCACCCGTTAACGGGTACAGACAGTATCATATCATTAGTAAAATAAAATTAAATTAAACTTTAAAAATAACTTTTTAGTTCAGGTGAATGATTTCATCCTCGCATTCCTCATTAGGAAAAACGTCGACACTTTCATCGATCTTAAGGTTACTAGGAGTTTTCAATTTAATGATTTTTATAAGAAGTAAGCTGATACGTTGGTGTAATCTAGTCTTCTGAAAATCTCCGCACATAATCCTCGCTCTCTTCATCATGTCGCGAAGTGATCAAATGCCAATGGTTTGCCTATTGAGTTAAGATGACTAATCTTTAATGAGTCAGCAATGTTTATTTTCCCGGAAGATGATTACCTCTGACAAATGAAAAGCCTTGAATTTTTTTTTGTCTGATTGAGTGCGTTCTACCACTGCATTACGTGCAGCTTCATGTAAGTTTTTTTTTGTTCTAGAGAGTAGATTTTTCTGTTTCCAAGGATTCTTTCACAAAATTTTGCTACTTTTAAGAGCTTTATTCAGGTTCAATCAATACGTATCATTCTATTGGTGAAAGTAAACATATTGAGAAATGAAGGAGTAGCTTTGAGTGATGAGGGCGATTTTGGCAAAATAAAAAACTCAAAATTAATTACGAGCTTTTAAAACGATGTCGTTATGGAGTGAAGAATTTAACTTATGCGATTCAACAAGTGATGGCATTCTTGAAAGCGCTGAAAAAACCGCAAAACTTGGAAACTTATCAGTGACCTCAAAAAAAAACTACTCATAATCTATCATAGTTGATAGAAAATAAATAACCGTTTGAACTCACATTCAACTCAGTTCATCATGATTGGGTTCATTTGAGTTGACATTCAATGAAATATTATTTTGAATAAACAAAAAACAAATAAATAAAAGCATGGGTTTCTTCTATCTTTAATCAAATAAGACTGCATACTGCTATAGTGAAATTTCCTTTTGATTTTTCAAGTAGTTAGATTGCTCAGTTCAATATAAATATTATGAAGACAACCTTATAGAACCTCTAAAATCAGATTTCAGGGATAAAAATGAGGAAAAGTTAGCAGAAAGTCAATTTTTGCATATGAATACGTTAACAATTTATCGTAGTCATATTTTTTTTTATCATATACAAAACAATTTTTGAGGTTCATACTTTTTAAAAGTAGTTGTAAGCTTAAATAGCTATGATATTCTAAAACGTTGCTGTTCATTTTGTTACTGAACTTTTGTTGCACCAAGTAGAAAATGTTAAGCTTACTTCGATGAATTAGCATATCTCTTGAGTTTTACAAGTCTTCGAACTC
>KN716265.1:174754-197751 GCA_000816705.1 Dictyocaulus viviparus | reverse complement strand
TATATATATATATATATATATATATATATATATTTCAGTGAGAAAATTGTGAGGCAGGACTGAGTGTCGATTTCCTCTTTTGTTGAGTGGCTCCTTTGTGTGATCGAAAGTAGCGCTTTTGAGCTCTTATTTGAGTGATTGAGGCGGTTTTGTTAAAGTCTTGTTCTCTTGAGTATAATGGACCTCCGAATTGTTAAAGGCCGTAAAATATCATTGCTTCAGTCAAAAGGAATCAATTTTCTCTTTTTTAAGCTGAAGCGAAATAGGCATTCGTTTTCTCATTCATGAATTGTTGGCCTGAACCCAGATCGGAACTCGGACACTCCTACACTCAAAGCCAAATTTACACCATTAGAATTATAAAATATCTTTAATTGCCTAGTATACACAGACAACATAATAATCTTCTTGATACAATAGAATGCCTCTTTCATATCTGACGTCTATTATATTTCCATTTTTTCTTTATCATCCTTTAGAAACCGGAAAAAAAGTGCAAAGATCGGTAAACCTTTTACTTGGTCTATCGTTCACTTGTCGAGTAAAGTTTTCCAAGGATGTTCACCTCTCTAGCGAAGAATTTCGCTCTCATCACAGAATGACACCTCGAAATGAGAAGAAGCACCTCTATAAGGTTTCTATCTGAAGTGCGGTTTTGTAAAAATCAAAAAATGACGAGTCAACGTAACAACGTCAAAGAGGTTTGGAACTAACTTTTCTATCTAGTCAGAGTAAGTTGCCACAAATCACCACAAAAAGCTCAACATTTTAAGTCAATACATCCTTTACGGTTCTTTTAGCATAAAACAATGCTGTACGATTTGATATACTTTGAGGTATGAGGAACAATTCCGGTTTTACTCATTGGACATCTTATCATGAAGTGTTGTAAGGAATTTGTCGATAGAACGAGAAGAACTCTGAGTCCTTATGAAATACATGAATGAGGAAGATTCCTTGAGGATAGTCGTTACAAGATGGACATATAATGCAGAAGAATAACGATGAAGATTTTATGATTCAATATAAGAACTAAAAAACATCAACACGCAAAGCGTTTTATGCATTTCGTATTAATGTTAAAAATCCTCGAATGAATAGAGGAAACGAATACCTCATTTTCTATACGTGAACATGACCAATTTCTTCGTCTTCTACTTATGTCTGGAGCGATTCATTTGTCTTCCGATGCACACCGACAGATTCATCTCACTTAGAAATTGAACGAAGCAAAAGGAATAGCAATGAGGGCTTCTTAGAAGAGTCAGTAATGTAACTAAACTTGAGGCTTATAAGTGTTCCTATTGCAGTAGTTTAACTGGCATACTTGTTGTTGAGGATATATTCTGACATGACTCGTTTTACACTTCAAAAAACGATATCTGTCAAGATGTAAGTAAGAAGAAAAATGTGAATATTGTGGAAGTTTAACATCCTTATTTCATTTCATCCAGAAAAAAAAGAGTGTAGATCAACGCGGAATCAATAAAAAGTTCATTACGAAGGATTTGGGGAGTTTCAACATTTTTTTACTATTCAACTCATTGGGTAAGCAGGATTTCTTCACCTCATCTCATTGGGGAAGTAGTATCCATCTTAGCTCAGCTTATATTAGCTTTGTAGATTTAGAAAGTAATCGATTGCCACTATTTGAATGTGAGATTGAAATCAAATAAATATAGACATTAGATGAATTATAAAAATCATGTAGATCAAAACATTGCAATGTTTAATATGTCTGCCTGCCATTATTAATACGGTAATGAAAACAACCTTAAATAAATATATTATTGTTTATTCGCTTGATGTTGTTTACCTCTATTTGGTTATGAATTATTGTTTTGATTGAGGTAGTTGTGCTTCCAAACTGTTCAAATTACATCTGCTTTTCATTCTGAATAGTTTTTTTTTCTGTTCAACTAGTTCACATAGAAGAAATCAGAAGTCCGTTTTATTAGATTCGTTCTTGTTTTTTTTTTTGTTCCCCGTTTCAAAATGACATAACCTTTCAGTGCGTTGATGAACTTGAGGATAATCGCAAAACAAGTTCCATCATAAAATCCTCAGAGTTTAAAGTTCATTTTAATTCACTCGACTCCTCAAATAAACCGTCCTTGCCATAATTCATTTCTCTTTTCTTCTTGTTTTTCTTTTCAATCCATCATATTTCTAATCCTTTGCTGTTGAGGCTCGTGACTGCAGATTGACTTCATCGAATATTCAGTTAAATTACCTCATTTCATGTAACTTTGTAGGTCAAAAAAAAAACTATTATCTATCGTTTCCTTATAATTTGTCAAAAATTTCAATTTGTCAACAAATGCATTCAAGAAATTGTACTGACAAATTATTATTACTCTTTCGATGCATAAGAGGTATTCATTACTCACTCCAGGAGGCTATTTTGGAAGGAAGATACATTGTAATAAATGCATTTGATCTATTAAGGGTTATTGAGGTATGGAATTTCAATGGTCATCGATTATATAAATGAGTTGCACTATACGATACGTTTACCAATATTCGGAATTCGTATTCTCGTCCTGAATCTCGTACCAATCTTAAACAAAATGATGTCAATGTGATCTACAAGCTTATTTAAGTATCTTCAGCATCTTTTGAATTCCGATAAATATATTAATAAACACTTATATGTAATTCTATGGTGGTGAAGCCTATCAGATTAGTTTCTAAAGATTTTGCTGGGAATTCTAAATTTGAATCTTCTGGAATCGATCCTATTATGAATCAGAATCATTTGATGGATGTCGTTAATCGTTTCCGATGTTTATCGATCATGTTTGACGTCAATAAAGTTCATCATATATGCGATTCCAGTTAATTCGAGTACAGTAGAAATTATACTATGAAGAATACTGAAATATTCATTGAGGAAGTATGTAACTCATCCTCATTATTCATCAATCTCCTCAAAGTCCATTATTGTAACGTTGCTATTCTACTTTGCTATCAATCATTTTTTATGTGTCGTAAATCTTTGCAACTTCCGAACACGGTTAAGTAATTACAGTACTTGAAACAACCGTCTGGGTTGGTGGAATGGTGGTTTTTTCTAAAACTATTAACTATATCTTATCATAATGATTACCGTAATATGAGAATCTACTGATAAAAGTTGACGATGGCTGCATTACGTTATCGATCATTGGTCAAAAAGTTGGACAGTATTGACAATTGGCGGTAGTGATTGGCAAAACACTGTTCAGCTCAGATTAGTTCGTTCTGAAACGATCACTCTGAATTTCAACGTACTGTCAATTTCTCCTTTCGTTCCTCGTTCCTGCTGCTTTTATCCATGGAGGTCTTCTGCTTTCTGTGTTAGAACATCTTCAGAACCCAAATCTTGCTTACATTCTCTCTCCTAAGGAGACAGTTTTTTGCACTTAGCCACAAGCATGTTTACAACCTTGTAGGCTGTAGAACGATGTAAGCATCATCTTGAGCCTTATTTTATATCCTTTTACCTTAGTGAATGAAATTCGGCATGTGTTAAACACCTCATTGTCCAAGTACTGATAACTGCCTAGGATTTTGACTTGTTTAAGCTTCCATACATAATATCAGTCAAGATTTATTGCGTTTTATTGCTGGACTAACAACATTCCAGTTGACTTATAATGACACTGGAGACGTCATTTTTCTCACAAAGATAGACTTTCTGGGCTTCTAAATTTTAATATGTATGCTAAAACTAGAGATAAGATATTGATTTTTCAGCGCTGATCTACTGATATATGCGTTGCGCATACGATATGATTATGATATGAGCTCTACAAAAACTTCCGGTAACCTCCTTCTATCAAGTCATCCATTCTTACCTTTTGAAATGGTTCTAGGATCATATTTGATAATGATAGGATGCTCTGATCAACAACTATGTTATATAAAAACCATTGCTGGGTATCGTATTTTCCTTCAAGTGGCACTACTCACCTTGTAGTATGTATTCCGGGCGGTTGTACGGAAAAAATTACATTGGAAGACAGGTAGACTTTGTTATCACCTCAAGTTCACATTGTTATGAATGAAAAGCAAGTTCGTAGACGTGCTTCCGTTAGCTTCAAAGGCTTGAGTGACCTCAAAGATTAGAAGTAAGGCTCAAGTCTAGGATCAGTTCATTGCTTGAATGCTCAGATGGTCCGTCAACACGCGCAGTGCGAACTCCAGAAAGCGTTGCACTCATTTCTCTCTGGCGCGATTGTCGTTCATGGTGGTACTGCTTTGTGTACATGGCGACAATGACGCGGCCCATTGATCCTGGAAAGTCTTAAAGCTTTGCTTGCGTGAGCATTGAAATAAGAGGGTTCCGATTCTGCTTAACGATGCTGCATATACATTCACTGCCCTCGCTTCGTGTGCTCACATAAGACAGCAGATACTATTTCAAATATTTCTGTTCATCAGTGTTCGTTGTTAACTTTTATACGTTTTGAAAATCTTTTACTGTTTGTTACTGAATACCAACAACTAACACCGCTACTAATCATGCTCCTCATGAATATGAGGTCTCACTGAGTTCATGAGTTATTAAGTAAGCATTCCGGCATTTTTTGTACGATGATAGAGCATAAGGATTACATCAGTGGTGTAACAATAGAGTAATGACGGGCTTAAAGCTTAAAGGGATTCCTTAGGTAAACATTTTCAAATTTCTTAAGTTTCATGTTATTGAACTCAATGTATGAAAATTGTATTCCCTATGACATGTTTATTTACTTATTGACTCATTATAACTCAGAGTTTTTCAATATTCTTAGTATGGTTTTTTTTTTTAATTTTTTTTATTAATTGAAACACCTTTTAAAGAGTTGAAGGACTTCAAGCACTAAAAACATCCTCATCATTAACGAGTGTCTGTGCACATAACATATTTCATTTAAAATTTGCTCGAATGAACCATTTTTGTGACATGAAAATTGACTGAAGCTCTCATATCTGTACTTTTTCCCTGAGGTTCCCTTGAGGTTCCCAAGTTTTACGACTAACTCAACATCATTAGGAGTATGAGGACACTATTAAAACCTCTGTGATAGATAATCAAAATAGCATGAGGATTGACTGAAGCCTATCTACGACCGTTTTCATAAAAATTGGCAATCAATGTTTTCCTTAGAATATACTTGAGGCTAATTTACATATAAGCATTCTTTGAGGCACACTATTATGAAAAGCACCTAAAAATTTCTCAAATAATATAAAGTTCGTTTGGTTGGATATAGAACAAATTCCCTAGCTATTAGTATATCGAGGTTAGTTTGATATCATTGAGGAGGGATGTAATTTAAAGATTCTTTTTTACCTCACATGAACCAATCATGAATCCTATGGATTTCATTATTTTTGATATCTACAATATTAAGCTGTCGAAATTTTTCGGAGATCATTTGTCAAGAATTTTTTCATAGTTTTTTGATTCCGATTTCATATGGAAATATAAATTCTCTGAAGTTTTTTTTTAAATCATTCAATAAAATTGTTCCACATTCTCCTCAAAAAAAACAATTAAAAAAAATGTTACACTTTATAGAAAATGAGTCAAAAAATTATCTAGTAAATAGCTCAAGAGGTGAACTTATCAGCACTCGCTCGTTAACAGGTACAAACCGTTGAGCCGACATCGGCATTGCATCCATCCGTCCATCCATACGTGAAGCATTGAGTGCTTGTAGAGCAATTGGTTTCAGCGGTACAACCGATTAACACGACGGCGCGACCTCCATAGATCCGGGTTCGAGTCCCAGCTGAGGGTGCACGTTTTGCGATTGACTACGTATCATTACGGATCAAAATTTCACATTTCACTTAGGCCCAATCAATCTATGGTTCTTCCGAAGTTCGAGGTGAAACGTAACGTCTACAAGCGTTTGAGCTTCAAAGAATGATTTGAATAAGTAAAAATCAATAAATAATATCAACTAAAAATGATCAATAATAAATTTTTATGATCTATCGAAAATCAGATAACAAGACTTTTTGATGTACAATATGAGATATTTTTATTGTTTGAATTTTTCATGGCAGTTTTTTCTATTTCAATTGAATAAACTAATAATAAATAATAAATAGAACATTTTCTTCATCCTCCTTTCCTTCTTTTTTTTCTACCTCAATTCTCATGAAAACAAAAAGTTCAAATGTTAATAACATTATTTATTTTTCTTGTTCTTATCATTTAAGCGTCTATAAGAGAAGTTTGAGGTTGTGGTTTTTGTTTACAAATTAATTGTTGATAATTTATTATTTCGTTCTTCACAATTTTTTTCTATTTTTTTGATCTTTATTTTCTTGTTTACATGACCATATTGTTTGTTTGTTTTCCGATATGTTGTTTATTTCTTTGATGCTTTTGAATAATTTTAATACTCACAGATTTTTTTTCGCTTTAAATTAAGAATGCTAAAAAACTGTCTACTCACATTACAAATAAATCAATACAATAAACAAATAAACTATTTATCATTATGCTGAGTTGGTCGAAAAACTCAAAACCTCAAACGTAATATTGCGACAAACTTGAAACCTCAAGCGGAGTTTTGCGACTAACTCGGAAACTCAAGCGGAGGTTGGCGACCAATTCAACATAATTTTAGATAGTGTAATATCTTGCAAAATAATAACACAATTATGATAATTGTAAAATAAAAATATAGCTTGTAAACAAATAAATATTTACTAAAAAAAACAACGTTTAATTTAATGCTCTTTAATTCACACGCATTTCATTTTACTAAATTCCTCCACAGCTTCTTCTAATTTATCAATTCAGGAGTACCTGGAAGGTGAGTAACCGGTTACGCATTGATTTTTGAACTTCCCTAGTTTTCGAGGTCGCTTCATTGTTTTTTTTTTCTGCTGCTTCTTTGTTATCAAAAAATATAGTGAGGTAGTCTGAAACAAAACAATTTTGATTCAATTTCTTTTTTTCAGTGTTTTCCTCTTCACTTTGACTTAACCGAAGAATAAAAAATCGATGTAATTTTAAAAAACGTTCATAAAATTCGAGAAGAACAAACTGAGATGAAATAAGAATTAAAGTTTTAAAATAGAAGAGCAGCACAAACAGAATGAGGAAAAAATTGAGGAAAACTGTAAATTTTATATCGATTAGTACAAGAGAAACTTGAACGAGCATGAGGAAAAGAGGTATAATTGTTTTAGAATTGCAATAATAAGCTGATCGTCTTAAGTCATTGATCTATTCAGCACAAAAAAAAATAGTCATAACTCAATTAGTTTAGTCAAATCGCTAAGACGAAACGCATTCAAGCCGAGTTAAAAGCTTGAAAACATTATTTGATCTAAAAATAAAACAAATAACGAAAAAATAATTGTCAATATTTTCTATTATTATCAAATGAGTTCGTCCATCAGTGAGTCAAGTGAATAATTTTGGTTAGTTGCGCTTCAATAACCGACATATTTACCACCTAAAAGCTTTCATTGATGTTTCACATTATTTGGAGAACTTTCGATCATATTTTTTTACCTCAATCTACCTCAATAAGTCTATTTCCTCTCTCTTTCAAGTTTCTTTATTCACTAAAAATCGTTAAAGTGTTAATGTTTTACAGATGTTTCTTTTTAATGTTTTTTAAATATAGACTTAGTGTTTTTTTTATTTTTTGAACTCTGCTTCCCTGAGGCAGAAAGCAGTTGAAAGAGTAGCTTTTACGTATGCATGCTTTTTTTATTCGACAAAATAATGAAAAAATCGCCTTAAATAGAACAAAATAGAAATAGTATAGTTTTTGAGGTTTAAACAAAATTTCCCTCTTCATGTCAATAAAATAAGGAAAAGTTGACTCTCTACCCTACTCCTTAGAGTTCTTCAGACGTGTTTTTGATCTGTTCATACGAAGGAGGATTAATCCAACTCGTATAAGATGGAGTAAGCTGGAGTAACCTCAAAACTCACCAAAATAATATAAGGCAAACGAAAAACCTAGAGGCCATTTATGCTTTTTTCTCATAGTACGATTGATTTTTAAACCTATACGTCATAATTTTCGATTTTCGAATGAAAATCGATAATTTTTCAAAACAACAAAAGCAGGAAGAACTGTAAGGAGAACTAAATAAGATTTCAGTCAAAAGTTTTCAGAACTCAAATTTTCTTTAAAGCTTTTTAAGAGGCAGGGGAGGTAGGACACTTCCTGAAAAGAAAAAAAAACACAGTTGTTGAAGAATCAAATTTTTCACCGATGATAAAAGAAAAAAAAGCTTTCATAAGAAAAAAAACATTTGTTTTTTGATCGGCTTCGAAATAAAAATTGATTTTCTTTCGAAATCATTGTGTAAACAATCGATTGCTGACGAAATATAATGAGGTCGTGCATAAATTATAATAATGAATTCATTTCAAGAATAATTACAAAAAAAGCTGGCCTATTTCTACTACAAGTTTTAGCCTGCTCTTTACCTCAATAAATCAATTGATAAACAGTAATAAAAAATAAAGGAGGAAAAGCCTAAATTTCGTAGCCATTGGCTTTCGGAAGTTTTTTCTCAGAGATTTCGCTTAGACTCGAAGTAGATCAAAAAATCAATCGTTCACAGAATGGAAAAGCTGCGATTATAAAATTAGTAAAAAAATGGAACATTGAATAAATTGAGGCTTCTCTTCTGCAATCTAATAAACACACTCAAACTTTTTATGACATTATGACTTTGAAAAACCATTTCGACATAGTTCGACCCTCCTCACTTGAAGAAGCTGGGCTTCTTTTGATTGCAATTTGTTTCCTCAATCATTTTGTTTCCATGCAGCTCCTCATTCGTTACGTACGGTGCTCACGGAATGGTAGGTAATTCTGCCTCTTTGAGGACTCATCCGTCCCAATCATTCACTCAATTTGATTTTTTTGTTTGCATTACAACATAAGCTTTCTATAGTTTGTTCTCTGTTTTATTCTACTAAATAAAATTCTAATATTTTTCTATCGGTTTCTTTCATTCATCACATTCTCTCTGCCTCCTTGATAATTCATAAGAAAAATGACGTCATTTCATTTGAAGAATAGCGGATTGAGAGGGAATTTTCATAAGCGCATATTTTTTTGTTTCCTCCTATTATGATTAAGAAACGATTAATTGAATTCCGTTAGAGGAGGAGGTTTGAGTTCAACGTCTAAAATCATCCTCTTTTCGTTTCATTATCGACTACAGTATGCCATAGAATAATATATGCAGAATAAAGACAGATTTTAGATAGAAAGTGATAATAACAAAGAACACTTTTACGTTTTCCAATAAAGTTTTTTGTTTACTGCAGTAGATCAAAAAAATCGGAGTAAGGCGTTTGAATCGCAAACTTCACCTTACTGTTAAATCCATAAGTTGAAATGAATTGAAGAAAGGATATCAACAGAGATTGTCGCAATAGCGTGATGCATATCATCGTCATCAAAATGATGGCAACATGAGAGGTATCGTGATGGTGATGAGATTTTTGAGAAATGACGAAAAATGACGACAGTTGGAGGTGATGATCTACTGGCGAATCAAACGAATCCACAACCAGCGATCCATATCTGCGAGATATCAAATGTATTATAGATAAGGAAATCAGAAGAATAAAATCGTCTCGATCATTGTGACTTAATTGAGGGAGGTCAAAAAACCACTTGACATTCACTTATAACTCCAATTATTTGAGTACCAAAAAGAAATATTATGTAAAAAGGAGTCTTTGAGTAACACGATTGATCAAAAACACCTTAAATACTTTGCAACTACCTCAAAACACCTCCAAAAAACTTGCTTACTTCAAAATTTTTGCACTTTTGCAAAATACTTATCGTTTTATAGATTTCGATTATGAGTCTAACATTAAAAGTGAGAAGTCGTAGTCCTCAATTCATTCAACAAAGAACACCTCAAAAAACACCTTATGCTAATCAGTGGACTCATATAGCTTCTAGGTCACTCAGCTTATTTCGCCGTAAAATAAAACAGCTGAAATGAAAATCCTTTCCGAAACAAAAACTTTTCAGTGAATTTTGAATCAAAAATTAAGAAACACGCAAGAAAATTATTATACAGGAAGCTGAGGAATCGAGGAAAAATCTGTTGTCGGTAACTTTTAATGTTTTTTAGTAGCACACTGCATTTTCTATGCAGTACAAAAGTACTGAAAGAGGCAATCTTATATAACTACGTAGTATTTATTTTAAAAAGTTTCATAAAGATAAGTACAGAATATTTCATTGTTAACGTAGTTTGTCGTATAGAAGGGAGAGATCAAATTGTTAATCAATAAAACCACAGTATACATTTTCATTGCGCTACGAAATAAAAATGGTAAGCATTTTATGCCAGGTCTTTTTTTCGTTCAAAGATGTCAAATGTTATCTGTCGTTGACATTGTTTACTTTTTAAATAGAAAGAAGAAGAACGACGATGAAGCTAAAAGAAACAACAGTTTGACCTACGTCAAGTTTCTTACGCCCTTTAAATTACCGTAGTGAACTGATCAGAATGTTGTGACGTTGTTCAATTCTTAATTATATCATGATGATTAAACTAAGAAAAAATCAATATGGCGAATTAATATGAAAAAAATTCTATGATTTAATAAAAGAAAATTTTTCGAAAAACATTTACATAACAAGCTTCATTAAATAATATTAAGCTTGTACGTTTATAAAATAGATAGTGCTTACAAGTCAAAAAAATGTTTAATAAAAAAATTAAGCGCTTAAAGTTTCGCGTAGAACTCATTTTATAACTCATTTCAATTTTTTTTAAGGTACGAAAGAATGCTTTTCTTTAAAAAAAGCGAAAATTTTTTTGTTATATCAACCAATTTATTTTAGGATTTATTTTGTCGCATTTATTTCTATAAATAATTGAACACACGTCATTTTAAGGATAACTGACATTTGATTTGCCCTCAAAAAATGGGCTGGATTTGAATAAAGTGTAAATTTTGTTTGCCATTTTCCTCACCTAAGTGCTTCCTTGTTATTTACGCTAGAAAAATTTTCTCTAACTCATCAACACTTATCTCTTTTTTTGTTGCGTAATTTTTCTATTTATTAGCTATACATTAGGTTTTTCAATTACTTATAGAATTTTCCTAGTAGCTAAATTATCACCGCTTTTCGATCAACGGACAACTCGTCCTGTACGAGTTGTGCAAATTTCGTCACATATTTTCTAGTTTACTAAGATGATCACTGGAGATAATTGCTCAACGTTCCATTACAACGCTTCACTGTACTCATTCTTCTTTTTTCTTCCTTAAGATCAAAACTTTCACCGTAATCCGTCGAACGTTTACGCCTTTCACGTGTTTTGCCATAGCTTGAATCCTAAATCGAAAAAATATAAAGACATATAATAAAGGCGCAGCAATTACTCTGTATAATATTCTTCAACAATATACGACTGATTTGACTCAAATTATTGATTGTGAGGCACGATGATCATCACCTGGATCGTTACGAACGCGGTCATTCTAGGCGATTCTGTAATACAATGATGATTTTTTGAAAAAGTTATTTTCTTGTTTATTCTACCAATAATAATAAATTATCAATGGTTTTATATAACTGCAGTTTATATCCAGCTGATGAGTCTCGTTAATAGGAGTGGGTTAATAATATATTCACTAAAAATGAGGGAAATACTGAAAGAGCAATGATCAAGAATCTAGACAGTGTTATCGGTGACATGACAGACCGTATATCTGTGAGAGAAATACAGATTTCAGTCTCGCTCGAGGCTTCAAGTTTCGTAATTAATTCAGAATCGTCAAGATATAGTGATCTATTGATTAAAGAAAAATGATTGATTGTATACTGTAAGAATAGCTGTTATTATTTGAGGTAATTATAGTAAAAGAATAACACAACACAACACAACATATATTGAGGTAACAGTCACAGCAAAAGTTATTACATTGAGTTCTCCGATCCCATCGACAGTCCCATGAGGTAATTTGCACAAGTTTCAACAATGTACTAATGAAAATGTATGTGGTTTTCTCGTTTCTTGACCTTGAAAACACTTTAAAGCTACCATTATAAAGATAGACATTGTTAGTGAGGAACAGATTCAACCTCATGCTTCATTGTTTTTCAAGCTATCCTCATATAATAGGTAAATGTGATTGGTGAGGAACAGATTTAACTTTGCTTTTTATTATCATCCAAAGAGTTCCAAAACAGCTTCATTATTCCTCTATTTATGCTATGTAATGTTAAATTACATAAATAAATTTTAAAGTTTAAATTTAAATTTAAATATTTTTAATTTAAATTTAAAGTTTTACTCATATACGTATTTTTCTGTATCAATTCGTTTTCGTTCATTGAAAAATAGCTCGCTATGATGTGAGTAGGATATTGTTAATATCAAAGCTTAAAATTTTATGCGTTTTTTTTTTTGCTCACTTACGAAAATGAGTTGAGATTAAATATGGATTTTGAGGGTTATTCTGAGGTTGGTATCATATTCGAAAACCACTTTAGTTAAGTGGATCATTTTAGTTGGTTGCAAACATATAGCATAGTGCATAGTTAATGAAGCATGCTTAATACGAATCGAGCCGTAGTGTAAATAGTATGAGGTGAAATCATTCGACGGAATAAAAAAAAAAACAAATGAAATGGGTGGAGTTAAATTATTCACTCAGTGAGATTGCTTCATGTCATTTATATTCGTTTCGATTTAGATCATTACCATGACACTAAAAATGAGCACCAAAAAGTGAGTTCGATTTTAAACTCCTCATATCGATTTTTACTCTCATTACATATCAACAATCATTTAATTTTACTAAAAACGTAATTTGTAACTAATTTAAAGCATATTATTCTTATTTTTCAATTTTGTATAACGCGTTTCATTATAAACAAAATTAAACATTACCTTTAGAAAAAAAAACACATAACAGAAATTACAATTAGGTCAATTTTCTTAAAAAGTTGTTTACAATCGACATCATTTATTTCGTGTGTAAATAATAATGGTAGATACGGTATGATGATGAGACGTTTGGATTACGGTAAATGACCGTACGATATGATGATGTACCATATATTGTTTGGATTACGGTAAATGATCGTACGATATTCAATCATACGACCGTCTGTTTCTGAATGGAGAAGCACTCTAAAGAATAACATGAAGGATTAATATAATTATTTTTACGTCATCGATATGACTAAGCGTTACTGGTACACAAAAAGTAAATAAACAATAAAAATAATCTTTGAACGATCGAATGATTTTGATCAATAACTGCCTTATAACTGACTGCAATAAATTGTTTTCTATGGAATGGATTTTATTCTCTATAATTTTGAGCTGAGAAAAAGAAATTCAATAATATCATTATGAACTTTTTCAAAGGTCATACATATTATACTTCTATTCCTATGGTTAAAAAAAAACACGTCGCTTCCTCATTTGACTCCTACGAGAAAGGAAAAATTTTATAGGAGCTATTCATTTTAGGCGATTTCTAGTATCACTAGTAAGTTTATTATAACAAAAAAAAACACCTTATATGCTACCTTTATTCAATTACGTAAATGTGGACTCAAAACCTCATGTATGAAATAAAGTAACATTAATAAGGTGAGTAACCGGTTATGCATTCGTTTTACTGCTTCTCATTCAGTTTGATTTAGTCTCGCTCTTGGTTCCTTACATTTCCATTGTTCTTACTAATGAGAAAAAATTCTAAGCATACTGCTCTTTATTCTATCTAGATTAGAACCTCTGAGGTAAATATCACTCAAATGTAAGTTGTATAGTGCAAAAATAGAAAAGAATTCTACTTTTTAAAACTTGAGTTAACAATTAATTAATAAAAATTCATTTATTTTAATCAGCTTTTATCATGTGCCACAATCATTTAGTGAGTTTTAATGGGTGGAGGTAGAATTCAGAGGCACAACAAGGGAAGTGGAATTCTGATGAGAACCGTTAGGAGGTGACCATTGTTGTATTTCAACACGCTGTCTTTTTCAGATGAAGCTGTACAGTAACAAAAAAAAATAGTTGTGTGATAATCTAAATATTATGATTGAAAAATAAGCGCACAATAGCTTACAACACCAAATCGAATTAGCCTCAGGGCTGTAGCCTCAGGGTGGCAAAAGCTTGGAGTCGCTGATTACCTTCTAATACGCTATCTCTAGCAGTAGATTATTGCCATTGTTTCCATTGACATGGACAACTCTTCTACAACAGAAACAAGCTGCTTCTTTTCAAAGCTGTTTCTTCCTTATTCTGTTTTTCTATTGATCCGCTCTCTAAGTTTTATACTAACCGCTTGTTTTTTTTTTTGATTTGTAAGAAAAAAATAAGTATAGGCTTAAAAATTTGCAGATCAAAGTGTGGAGTTGAAGAGACAAGAACGTTCATCAAAAATAACAGCATTATTGATTTTTCATTATTACGTAAATTTTTTTAAGAACTAAAGTATTAACGAATTTTTAATTTCGTCATGTTGATTTTTCACTAGCTCATTTTATCGCTAGGGGAATAAATTATCTCAATCATTCTGAGGAGGAAATAACTTAAAGCGAAATTGAATATAATTAAGTGAATATCTGATGAGGTTTTTTTCCTGTCAATGTGGAGGATTCTAATAATTTTAAGTTTCACCTAGCTTTTTCACTCTATCAGCTTTTAGATTACTTTGCCTCCGGAAATTTTATTTGCTTAATCTTACATTATCAGTTATTTATTAGATTTCTCATTAATTGAGTCGGGAGTGGCCTGGCACAGTGGTAGAGGTGCCACAGTAACACGCGTACCCGAATCAGTTCGTGGTCGCTTTCTAGGCCTACCAAGCACCCCCATCCCTCCGAGGTCTGTGGATTGGTACCAGAAAAACCTGAGTTAGATGACTAGCACTGAGTTGGTGAAGAGTGGTCAGAGACTTGTCACTGTTTAGACCAGGTTTGCATTCAACCACCTCCAAAATATCACACTGAGCCCAAATACATAGATGTATTCAGCAACAGGGATTAATCAACGAGACAGCTTATTCTATCTTTTTTACTAATTTTTTTTGCAACAGAATAAGATGTAAAACATTATCAGTTAGATGTTCAACAGCGTTGCAATCGAAAGGTCTTGAGTTTGATTCCACTCACACCCACCATTTACCAAAGAAATCTGGGTAAGATAACTAGCACTGACTTGGTGTGAAGTGTGGTCACCTCAAGTCACTGAGTAGATCAAGCTCGCATTCAACCACCTCCACGATACCCCCAACTTGAAGACGAATGCGTAGGCGCCTCCCGCCACAAGGAGTTGATCAACATCAAAGTTTATCTTATCTTATCAATTGAGTTACAATATGTTGAAGTTGTGGACAGTTTGAGGAGATTTGAAATATGAGAAAATTTCCTAATTTACATAATTTTTTTTCGTTTACAGAAAAGTGCACAATGCGAGACGAAGAAGAAAAAACATAACAGATGAAGAAATGAAGATGGATTGGATAAAGGAAACGAGTAAAAAAGTTTGTGATTTCTTTCAATCAGTTTCTCCAATCGTTTCGTCACGTTCTTTTTTCTCCCTATAAAATGTTAATATCGAAAATGTTGTTTCTTTTCCAGTACACGGTATCGACTGTGAAAATTTACAGAGTTAGTTGATATCGATTTCAAAAAATCGATAATTTGAAATGTTGACAAACGTTTTACGAAGCATAGCTGTTCCACTTGTTAATTAAGTCCAGTTTTTATGCTTTTATTTAGTATCATGTAACATTAAAAAACTTCAGTAGCTACCTCATAGTACTCCTTAGCAGAATACAGCTAAGCCAAAGATCTGTGCTATTTTCCTCAGGTTATACAAAATATAGGTGAGGGTAGCGCCATGGTAGGACGTACAATAAGACGCATGTTTGAATGCAGAATATTTGTTCCAAGTCCACTTCGAGCCAAACAGATCCCTTTTGGAATTGTGTGAATTGGTGCCAAAATAATGCGAGAGCTTAAAGAGCTATGACTTGACATTAGACTGGTTTTCTCAAGTCATTTTATGGACCTCATCCGTCGAAAAACTTTTCCACTATGAGATCGAGGCAAATGAGTGGTACATCTCGACAACGAAATAGATTGTGCTAGTGCTTATCCTTATCGTAATAAAAATAATATTACAAGGTGACGTGTTACACACTGGTAGGAGGTAAAGCAGATTGCAGTTCGTGTTTATAACTGGACCTATCGAGTTCACCATCCTTTCAGCATTGGTAATTTGTCACAAGAAAAATTTGTCAAGGCAAGTACTATTCAATTGGCATATGTGCATATTTGTATAGTATACCTCAAGTATTGAGTTTCAAGCCAAATCTCATCCAATTACCTCCACCTTCAGCATAAAGCTCACGACTGACTCATCATTGTGATCTAGATCAACGTAGCTCATCTTATTATATTTCAATTGTTTTATTATTGTTTATCTTGTGTCCATTATTATAAAATAACACATGATTGTAGATCAACTGGTTACATAGAAAACTTTGAGGGAAAGGAACCGATAACTCGAAAAATACCCTCTTCTTATGGAGTATAAGGAGCGTCATAAGGAATTTATGCAGAACAAAAAAAATTTATTCATTATAAAATGTAATGAGATAGCGCTGTATTATTTTTCGTTCGGTAAAAACGAATACGATAGAACAATCACAAGATGACGTCAATAAAAACTCGATTTACTCGAGTTTATGAGGTTTAATCAACTGTCAGAAAGCATCCAGAATTCAAATAACGTGGATTATGTTGAACACATTATCGTTAAAAAAATTACCTCATAAAATCACTCAACTTGAAGAAATTGAACGTATTGAAACTGTGAACGTGTACTTTTTGAACAAATATAAACAACAAATATCAAAAAACAAATCATTTTGCAATTGAGGTCAATTGTACTTCATACGGTAATCGCAGCTGTCCATATGCTTGAGCACTTTTGAGTTCAACAGAGCGTGAGCGAATATATAAAGTAACAGACTTTTTTTTACAAATATTATGGAAATTATTTTATCAGAAAAAATGCTCCTAATTTCTAATTGCTAAAAGTTTTCTTAGAAAAATGTGTTTGTCAAAAATATAACGTCAACGTTTATCACCACCGAATCTACTTAGTGATTGTGGTGGAAATTGAGTTCCTCACAACTGAGTCTCCTATTATTATGCTTTATCTCGTAAAAAAGTATGGTTGAAGACGTCATAGCAAGGTTCAAACTTGCCCTCAGGCAAACCTTTATCTTCCATCTTCTGCAAAATGTAGAATTGCAATTATAATAATCTGGGAGGATAAGCAGCACTCGGAGTGGTCATCGTAAGATGCCGTTTCAACCGCACTCACACTCAAGCAACTCACTGTGAAAATGAAGAGGTGCAGTTACGTGGTGCATTTTATAGGGACGGTAACGCCAATGCTTATCGTATTTGACTAGAGTGCACCAAAAAAAGGTGAAAAAAAACAGATACAAACGCTCTTTGGCCACAATTTCTTACTACTTCACATGTTGTGTTGCATAGACGACACTACCTCTTCAATGCCTCATTCCCGTACTTATTTTTTTCAATAGGACGTATATGCATGATCAGTGCGATAGAATCCTCGAGTTCATTTCTTTTATCCTCCAGCATCCTGAAGTATGCACAGTGACACATGGTTTTCGATACCATGTGCGCAGGTTCAATTTCGAACCTGAGTAAGCCAAGCTTACCATCCATCACACGTTAGTGAATTGATAATGAAATAATATAGAAACGGCTTGGTGATTCACCGATCCTTTTAAGCTGAGGTACAGGCCAGTCTCATTCGAACACGTCAACAATAACTTCAAAGCAACGTAGTGTGTGGTGTATCTTTAAGAGCGGTGGATTACGCCAATGCTTATTGTTATCCTTAAATGAATATAACTCTCGTTATTTGATTCGTCCAATACATCAAAAGCAGAGAAATATGTCTGTGAAAATATTTACAATGATTACGGTAATGGTAATCAATAATCTAGTCTTCATTCAGTGATAGAATACTTTTGATCTCTTTTGATAGGTCATGCATGGAAAGTAGCTGATAGCTTCATTATCATTTAGGCGTCACCAGTATTTCTACATCTGGTGATGATATGTGGTGTTGGAGTGTATGCGATTGTTGGAGCGTTGGTGATGAAAAAGCTGGAGACGAGAACGATAGCTGAAATTCGTCCAGACAACGAAAAACATCAAGCAGCAGGAAGTAGAACCGCCGACCGAAGGCAGCAGTACTCCACGGAAAATTTTGTTGAGTTTCTACATATGCAGGAGAACTGCTGTCAATTATGCTATAGTATTCAATCATAAAATGTTTTTTGTTCTGTACTCATATTTTTCTCAAAATAATGAGACATTTAAGAGGATAATAATAATTATGTGGATTTTTTTAATCCATCACCTTTTTCACTGGTATTCGTGACTCTATTCGTTTTCCATCCTTACCTCACATGAACTTTATATGTTCTATATTCCTCATAGTATTTTGATTATTTATCAACAATGAGGGATTATGACAGTGTTCTCATTACTCTAATGATGATGAGTTAATTGCAGGACCTTGACCTGACAGCTGTAGACGCGGGTTCAAGTTCAGCCTGAGGTCCCACGTTTTGCGATTGACTCATCGTCATTAGGAGTTTATTCGTGTTTTCCTTCGCATTGCCTCTTTGTTTACCTCTTTGCTTTATTATTATTATGATTATTATTACTATTCTTCACTTGGAATTACGATGGCAAGAAAAATTTAATGCAATTAAGTAGGCATTATTGTCACAAAAATAATGATGTACCTCAATATTTCTTCATGACTTCATTATTGGAGTTAAAAAAGAATTTTTTAGATGTGGAAGTTATGAAACATCAGAGACATCAAGAAAATGACACCAAAAACATGATGAATATTATTGAAGAAATCGAAAAGAGGTAAGTAAATCGACTTCATAACGAGTTACGACACCGAATCCCGTTAGCTTGTTTGACTAGTTATAGTTGTTCCTCGCCCCTCACATTGGCTCTGAACACGATTTCTCACTCGAGTAACTCTTTTATCATCTTCGTAACAAGTCTAGGCTTTAAGTTGTTAGGATGATCAAATCTTTAAGTACTTCACATCAGTAGTCTTACTTTAGTGAATGGCTTGAAAGAAAACGACGTGCTGCTGCAGAAGTAACGAGGAGCAGAAAATGTGTTATTAGCGTCTTTAAAGTAAGAATTTTGCCTTTTTTCTTCATAAATTTAGGTAATTTTATCCAATAAATTCTTTGAAACAATTTTTTGGAGGGAAAGAGTTTAACTGAGGTTCGAATTGATTAGACCTCTTATCGAGTAGCTGTAGTTGGATTTCTGGCTGTGTATCATAGGGATGTACTTACGTTCTAGTAATAACTAAGAAATTTAAAAACTCAACTATAAATCTATAAGTACATTGAATACAGAAAGGATGGTAGAAAGTGAGCAAAGAATTAAAATCAATAAAAGATCAAAAACTCAAAAAAAACTTTGTTATCTCATTGAGAATATTGAAAATACATTAACTATCCTCATTGACTGCCATGAAACACTTAAAACCTACGATATTAAAAGAATTATGACTTTGATAAAGTGTTTAAAGGAGGTGTTTATCGTTAAGGATGATGTTCCTCAAAAATGTAACTGCTATGGTCACTTTATTCAAAAAAACGAGTCTTCTGAAACTTTCAAACAATATCATCTTCTTTGCAAAGGACACAATGGTGCAGTGGTGAAAGTGCCACAGTGACAAGAAAGCCCGCATCAGTTTCGCAACCACTCTAGGACCACCAACACCAACCTTCCTCCGAGGTTGTTAAATGGGTATCTGAAAATTCTGTGTAACATATACAGCACTGACTTGGTGAAGAGTAATCACCTTAAGTCACTGTACAGATCAGGCTCGCATTAACAACCACGAAATCACGTTAAACACAAATGCATAGGAGCACTCCGCCACAAGCAATTGATCAACGCCAAAGCTTATCTGAGCTTATCACAAACTCTTCGCATGTGATTCAGAAAAGCGATTGTATTGCGCTTTAAAGAAATGGCAAGTCAACCGAAAAAGTTGTTTATTGGGTGCATATTGCAAGAATAATGAGAAAGCTCGATAGTAATCACTTCTTCTGGAATATCCTCATCGAGTACATGAGGCTCGATTTCCACCGCGTCATGAAATTTTGAAATCATCAAGTGCAATATTTTTGGTATCTAGTATAATTTGCATGGTACTAAGCTTTATAAAACTATCTTCACAGATGAATTCGATAACAATTCGTCGTCTCGTAGTTGACTTGTTTGTTTGTTTGCCAACTTGTTTGGAGTGTTTGAGTGGGATCAAACTTAAGATTCTTTCATTGTAACGTCTTTGAACATTTGACTGGTAACGTTTTAGCTCTCTTTCCGTCAAAGAAACACTGTTAAAAAAAGATAAGATAAGCTTTCGCGTTGATCAATCCCTGTTGCGGAATGCACCTGTGTATTTGTGCTCAGCGTGATATTGTGGAGATGGTTGAATGCAAGCCTGGTCAATACAGTGACAAGTCACTGATCAATTTTCATCGAGTCAGTGCTCTTTATCTTATCCAGATTTCTATGGCACTAACTTACTGACGCGGAAGGGTGGCGGGCTTGATAAGCTTGGGAAGCAGCCACAAACTGATTCGCTCCGCTCCACGTCATTCTGGTACCTCCACCACTGCGCCCATTAGGGAAGAAAAATCTGTATTGAATATCGAAAAGATATGACGTCACGTGAAACATCAGCGCTGAGATATGAATTGTCCACGAATATCCGTTGGTTACCTAATCGAGGCAACTATAAATAAAATTTATAGATAAAATTTTTTAAAAATAGTTTTACCTCATCCTCGACGACAAGTCTGTGTTCATGAATAGCAGTCTACAAGTCAAATTTAACTCAAAAAAATGCTATAAGCATTCGATTTTAATTGATACTCTTTAGCGTCATCGATTCAATGAGTGCAAAAATGAAAAATTTGATGAGGATTTAATAAAAGAACTCGATCAATGCTATAGAATTTCTATTGAACATGAGACTCATACGAACGACCTCATTTTTCGAAACAGTGAGGAAAGCGTCGAAACTGGTGAGTAAAATGTTTTTCCGGAGCTTTTTTTATAGAAGGAATAAAATTATACAAAAATTTCCAATCAATGAGCAAAATTAAATTTTCTCATACATAGACTGTTTTTTTAAATATTTTCTAGATTTTCAATCATATAAAATATTTGACGTCCGCGATCAAGCAATCAATAAATCGATTACATGGATTTTACTATTCAGCTCACAGCTTAAAATAGCTTAAAATATCTTCAAGTTGATTTAACTTATTGATTAGCCACTTCTATATATATTCCATTGACAATGATAGGATATAATGGTTACTTCTTATATCTCCAAAGATGTTGATTTAACCGCAAGACTTACGCGAAATTAGGCGGGACTCGAACCCGTGTCTATAGGTGCTCTGTTCGATGTGCTAACCAATTGCACTATCAAGACCCTTGATCTACTACGATCATTCAACGCTTCACTTACGGATGGATGGATGGATAGATGGATGGCTGGATGGCTGGATGGATGAATGGAAGGATGCAATTCCGATATCAGCTTAACGGGTCGCACTCGCTAGCGGACGAGTGCTGATAAGATAACCGCTTAAAATATAAGTGAAGCATTGATTGATCGTTTAATTTCAAGAAAATTAGTGGTACTTAATATAAAAATATTGTTACCATTTTTTATGTCGTAAAAATCAATCTAATCATTATGAAAACGCAAACAAAGTTTAGTTGAAATCAAAAAAAAAATTGTCTGCATAGAAACAAAAAATTCAATCAGGTACAAAAAAACTCCTTTTCGAATGACCTCGCTTTTTTGTAATATTACGTCAATCGATTTCTATTTGATATGAGGTATTTCTTTCTACCTCCGTTAACAAATCATATTGAGGTGTTATTCGAACATCATTATAAGCTTTATCAATTGTATTGAAGTAATTTCTCTGCACTATTGTATTTTTAAGTAGCTGAAGAGTACGAGGAGATCAAGCCGTGGTCGTTTGTCGATTCGTTGTTGTTCGCCTTCACAGTGATCACTACTATCGGTAACTTCCTCAGCTCTATAACTAAACGCCAGTCTTCTAACGAAACAACAAAATGAATTCTGGTGATCAGAAACTTGTTAGAAAACTAAATAATGGAAAAAGCTTATACCTCCACTTATGCAAACGTACATTTTTCTGGACTCTAATCAGTAACTTCTGTAAAAGTAAAACGGCACCAGCACGTAAAGTAAACAACTTACCTCATACCGATGAATATGGAAGCACTAGAAAATCAATTAGTAGAAACTCGTCAACCTTATACTTCTGCGAGTTGAACATACCTTAACAATCGACTAACATGAGGCCCAAAGCCTTACGATAGGCGATCCAGCTGTTCACGTACGTAGTTTAAAGCAATAAAGATTTTCTTAAAATTTCACAGTTTTTTTTGTTTTTTCACAAGAATTTTATAAAGAAAAAACTTTATTTATTGGTTATTTTTCCCTATTACTTTGATAAACTGATAGCTTTTTCATTAGATACTGAAGAATAAAAATTCTTCTTATTTTAACACAAATTTTTGTTGCATCAAAAAAAAATTGAGGCAAGAGGTGTGGAAACGTTTTTCAAGAAAGTGGTCATTCAGTATTAAAAGTCATTGTAGTTTTATTTAAAACCATTATTGTTTTGTCCATAGTTGTGCTGAGATGGCCGCAAAACTCGGAACCTCAGACGGGACTCGAACCCGCCACTACAGATATCCGGTCTCAGACAGATACAACTCAATGCAGACCGGATATCTGTAAGTGCGGGTTCGAGTCCCGTCTGAGGTTCCGAGTTTTGCGGCCATCTCAGCACAACTATGGACAAAACAATAATG
>KN716265.1:157866-174654 GCA_000816705.1 Dictyocaulus viviparus | reverse complement strand
CTTTCTTTCTTTCTTTCTTTCTTTCTTTCTTTGCTTCTTTAGTGTTGCCTTAAAATGAACACTATACTCTAAGGCTTTTTGTCTTTGTTGACCATCTTCAGCGCCTTACTACCGTACTGTTTACTGTTTAGGGTACGGTAGTGTGGCTCCATTTGCTACTGTACTATTCACTGTTTAGGGTACGGTAATGTGGCTCCACGAACGTTTAGTGGTCGATTATTTGTTATTGTATACGGATTTATTGGTATTCCGTTCACTCTATTGGCTATTGCTGATCTTGGAAAATTTCTTTCCGAAATTATGATGAAAGGATCGAAAGCGGTAACAAAAATAAAAAAGTTTGTTTTAATAATAATTTGTTCTCGTTTAGAGGTTTTGTTACTATTTTATATTTTATTTTTTATTATATGATAGTAAACTTCAGAGAAAGTACAACGTTGATCAATTCCTCTAGAATGAGTTCACACAGTCCGTTCGTGTTCAATGTGATATCGTATTCGTGAATAATTTCACCTAATTAGTCTTTATCTGCCTAGTTTTTCTGGATTACTAGATTCTTGTGGTACCTGTTGGTTGAATCCGAGAGGATAGCGAGGCCGTTCGATCTGAAGATGAAAGCAAAGCTCCATACACTGACACCAACCTGCGTATCTCAATCGTACCGTTTACCAGTGAACTCCAAGTCCACCAAGCTCGTCATTTTTTGAGGGTCGATAAAGCGGTACTTGAGAATTCCGCAGGGATTCGATCCGAGCATTGTACAGACCACAATCGTATCCAGTCTTCTCAACGATATCACGTTAAAAACGATTATGTATGTCAATCTCACAGGGATTGATCAACAATAAAGCTAAATTTATCCCTAAATAAGCAGCTATGATCCAGTAAAAAATAAAAAAGCAGTGGACAAATAATTGAGAATACTACTACATATTATTTGTAGCACAGTAAATCACAAATATTAATGTCCCAAGTTTTTGAGTTAGTCACCATTTTGAAGCCTCACGACCCACTAAGCCTCACGAATTTCGCAGATTCCGCTCTAGGACCCATACTTTCGGTTTAGTTTACCAAGCTCCTCATTATGATACCTCTAAGTGTCTCTCCAAGTCATTATGCTCATATGTTATGAGCACTCGTCAGTCAATGTATTCGATTTGATGGGCTAGTATTAGCCTTTTGAGCCTCATACTCCGAATTTTATGACAAACTCAAAAATGAGGATGTCCATATGATACAGCGATGACTTTTCATAGTCAACAGTAAATGAAAATCTCTAAAGTATGATTGATTAGAGAAGCATTTTTGTATATAATTTAATATTGAAGACTTCAGACGCGTTCAAGAAGAATGGCGAATACGAACAAAATTGAAGCGATCACGTTACAATCCATCTGATAATATCAATGATAAACTAAAGACGACACTGGAAAATGCTCAAAGTCGAGAAGATATCGTACCACTTGAAGACGGAAAAACAAAAACAGTTTTGTTCCTTTACTTTCCTCCTTTTGTTCCTCCGTATTTTTTTTCCTTTTTCTTTCTGTCTTATAAACACTGATCGTTTAATTCTGAAGAAAATGCATTTTCATCAAAATATATTGAACCGTTACCTCATTTTCAATCGTTGTTCCTCGTTTTTTTCCTCCAACTAGCAATAAGTTCATTCAAGAGATTGCTATAATTACGCAAATAATTTAATTGATTAGATTTTTTACCGATTATCTGATAACAACGAGGCTTTATATTTTACTCAATTCTGATAAAAAAAATAGTTCATGATTTATAATATATTCATTTAATTATACGGTAGATGTGTAATTTTACAGCTTACAATTTTTCGCGCAGATATTATGTCATAATTTGTTAGGAGGAAAAAGCGGATGAAATGACCGAATTTGAGGACGACGAGGAAGACTCACAAGCAATTCCTCTTTTCATATCATTTATCATCTATATAATATTAGGTAAGAAAAACTTAATAATACTATAAGAAATTATGTTAAATTGTATTAAAAATGAAGTAAATAATTTTGATCTACTTTTTTTGTTTTTGCCTACGGGATATACAGAGCGTAAGACATTACTGAAAGTGGTCAGCTTGTTAGATGCCTATTTAGTTCAAACCGTAGCCTCAAGTAGATGAGAATTTTTGATACGAGGCCCTCTACGATTCATACATACTATTCCGAAGCTACCTTATTACCTCCACTAATGTTAAGGGTGCTATTGAATTGATGGGAGAAGTTAAACTGATAACCTAAATAGGAAAAGCTGCTGCGCTATGAGTAATTTGCATGTTTGAAGGACTGCTATTGGTATTTGAAAAGCATTTGCTCTCAATCAAATTTGAGAATTTTTAGACTAGAAAATTCTTCTCTCCTACATTAGAATTCAGTATCTCAATTAGGGGAGGAGGAGCGTAGTGGCTTAGTGACGCAGTGGTGGAAATACCACAGTGACACGCAGGCACAAATTACTTGCCATCTTGTTATTCAGAAATCAGTTTATTTGGAAAAATCAAAAAAAAAACAGAAGCTTTCTATGAGTAGTAGCATTACGTTATTGGTAACAAAAATAACTATCAGGTAATTATCTACTATTAGTAGAAAACTGGGAGCTACCCCAGGCTTACCAAACCTGCCATCCCTCAGGGATCGGATAATTGATACCAAAGAATTTTGGGTAAGGTGACTAGCACTGACTCGGTGAAGAGTGGTGAACTCAAGTCCCCGTATAGACCAGGCTCGCATTAAACCGCCTTCATGACATCACATTGAAGACGGATGCGTAGGCGCATCCCGTCATAAGGGATATCTTATCTTATCTATTGAAAAAAGCTGGATTTTTGATCTCTGGGCTGATAACGTTTTGGTGTAGAAAAGGATAAGAATATGGATAAACAATGTAGTAACCTACCTTAAAACGATTGAATGCCATCTACTCGTCATGAGGTTATAGTGGAGGTGTTTAAACAGAGAATGATTTCTACAATGACCTGAGGAGCAGTTTCTTGATAAGGAAGTGCTGCTCAACATTCCATTTCACTCTGATACCAATTGAACGACTCTCGAAAGATTATTGGTTCGGTTAGCCTGGAACCGGACCTGAACCCTTGTATAGATTATGAAACCTGCGGGTCATTCTGATCCCACCTACTACTGCCATACGTGACTGACAAATAGATAGATAATAGTGAGCTAACTTTTTTATCGGAAAAAAAATCATGAGCTTTTCAGGAGGTGTTATGCTAGCCACTTACGAGCCTGATATGGATTTTTTCAAAGCTGTTTATTTTAATTTTGTAACGTTAACCTCAATTGGACTAGGTGATATCGTGCCCCGAAGGTATGGTAGTAGTATTTTTATTTTTTAGTATTTTATTTTATTATTGTAGTATATATTGTAGTATTTTTATATTTACACATTACAGAGCACAATTCACAGTTTTTTCTTAGACATTTAACATTTTTTAAAGTTCTTCCTTAAAAAATCGTAAAGTTTGAATTATAAACTCAAGCTTGAGGTTATAAAATAATTGACTTTGCGTAAGAAGTTATAAATAATCTAATAAAAAATTACAAAACGACAAAATTTAAAATTGTTTTAATCGTGGTGTATTTTTAAATTCGTGTAGATTTATTATGGTTAATAATCTTGATGGAAATCCCGCTTGAGGTTCGAGTTCTGGGATGACTCAGCCTCATTAGGGATCGTGAAACAAAGTGTTGATATGTTTATTTTCTATCTACTGTGATAGGTTGTAGTGATATCCACAATGATGCAGAGCTATTAGCAAAACGTGGAGGTATTATTTCCTTAAATCTCAAGGAATATCTATTGAGGAATGAGTTTAAACTATATTTGAGGATCATTGTAATTATGATAGTAAATGAATTTTTCTAGAGGTAGACATTCCAATAGCTACAGATATTGTTATAAACTATAAACTATTATCTGCTTAACTAAATGATAAATTCGTTCTGAGACCTCATATACCGTATTCTATGAGTGAAATTTCAGTGAGACATACATGGCGTTGACCATCATCTACATTGCTGTTGGACTTGCACTTACCACAATCGCTGTCGATATAGCAGCTGATACATTAAAAAAATTACACTATTTTGGTAGAAAAATCGAGAACGTTGGAAATGTAGCGATTTGGTTTGGCGGTAAGAAGTAAGTTAATTAATTAGTAAGTAAGTCTGAAGTAAGTTAATTAATTAGCAATACAACATGATAATTTTTCATTTTTGCATTTACATTTTTGGAAAGCTGAAATGACTATAATTAGAGATGAGATTACCGAATAATTCATCCCAACCTGTGGGTTTTATGAGTTTTTCCTGTATTTTGTGGGGGCGCAGAGGTTCAGTGGTGGAGGTGCCGCAGTGACACGCCGGCCGATTCAGTTCGTGGCCGTCCCCCAGGCCTACCAAGACCGCCATCCCTCCGAAGTCGATAAATTAGTACCAGAGGAGTCTGGGTAAGATAACTGGCACTGACTTGGTGAAGAGTGGTCAACTCAAGTCACTGTATAGACCAGCCACGCATTCAACCACCTCCACGATATCACGTTGAACATAAATACGGGGGCGCATCCCAACACAAGGGATTGATCAACTCTAACAATTAGCTTATCTTATTATTTATATAGCCAATAATGCTGAGTGAATCACAAAACTTCGAACCTCATACGGGACTCGAACTCGCATCTTACAGATAGCGACATCATTAAGAACATAAGAAGAAGACCCATTATAAGCTATCACAGTTGATAGAAATAAAATAACTATAAGAGTTAAGCCCTCTTTGCAGTGCAGCTTAAAAATTGAATTCTCAGCTGTCTTTTTTTTGTTGTTTGTCTTCTAACAATATTTGCATACAGTATCTTGAAAGACTATGTTACGGTCATTCATAGGATAACAATGAAGGCGCTCGTGAGAAACCTCGGTGATCAGTTCAATCTTCCTACTACTACCGTTAAAAACCTCGATCTTGATCACTTTGTCGATCAAGCAATTAAAGTCGAAGAGGGGGAAATTGAAACATTACGAGTAAGTTCACTAGAAAAGTTCAAAGCCTACATGAAACCATTTTGATAGCTCTAATCTCTTCTAGCCTCCTGCATTCGAGCCGGACACAGAAAGTTTGGATGGAACCTTATTTGTGGATGAGTCATATCAAGGTCTGTCAGACTAGAAGATCAACAGTTACTTCTAGTGTACCATCAAAACAATATCATATCATATCATCGATCATTTAAACATATCTATACATTTAAAACTTTCTCTCTTGTTACCATAATTCGATTTTGACGTAGATCAAAATTTTCACTGTATACGTTTGTGGTGAATTTTAAAAATTGTAAAGAATTTTCATCTCATAAAGATTATATAGAATTATGCCATTATCACATATATTGGTTTTATAACGATAATAACTAATCTGCTAAAGTATTTATATTTAAAACTCTGCTGAACAGTGATCTAGAGCTAGTAGGATAAGCTCTGGATCCAATCAATCCTGCGGCCGTCCTCGTACAAAGCTTTACGCATTCGTGTCCAACGTGAATTGGTGGAGGTGATTGAATGTGGTTGTGCTCTACTTAAAACTAGCAATCCATACAAAGTCAGTGCTACCTAGCTTTCCATGAGTACGGCCGGTTCAATATGCCTAGAGGCGGCAGCGAACATGTGTACCCATATCCGCCTGCATTGCATTGTAGCATCCTCTACCACTACGCTACGCACTTCAATAAAATTGCTAGTAACATTGCTGTGTTTTATCATTAGCTTCCGCTTTTCGTTAGACTTTTACTAAACACTGTCACTGTAAAAAGCAAGTACCATTCAAATACCAAATCCACAGCTTATTATAAATCTCGTTACAATCTTTAAGCATTTTGAAAGCTAAAAAAATTTTGCTGTATTAAAGCAAGTATATTCATTCCATACGTAAGCCTCATTTATAAGTTATAAACTTATTTTACAGTTTATCTAATTTGGGCTTGTTTCCATCAATTGATTAGGGAAAGGGTGGGCGGCACAAAATGAATTCTAGAAGTGTGGAAAAGTGATTCGACGCCGTCACCATCGCCATCACCCGAACCTCAGCCATCTATCCCACCATTCCTAGATCGACGAAAATCTATCAGTACAAAGTCGAACTCTCCAACACCTGATGAACCATCACCAGTACCATCTCCTCCTATTCTTCATAGCCCATCATCAGGTACGATTTCATACCACTACCATTTACCTTCTATGTATTTCTTTTGTTTTGCAAATAATTAAAGCTGTAATGTTAATTTCGTAAAATGTATGCTTTTAGCAAAAGCAAGCATGAAAGCAACTCTATGAAGATTATTAAAGTATTACAGGCAATACGAATGCACCGACACCACCGCCGGCGGTGTTAGATGAACGAAATTTTCATGATCCAACACCACCTCGTTCTCCTACGCCTTCGTCTCGACAGCCAACACCTCCTCCATTGGAACCCACGCCTCCGCCACTAGAACCCATACCTCCATTACATAATCCTAGTCCGGAACCTGAGCCAGTAATTGAAGCCGTGACCATGATAGAAGAGCCAAAGCCGGTAAACGTTATAGTCAAAATTTTGTTCGCTGAAAACTTAATTGCAAATATTGCAGGAGGAACCCTCGTCCTCAAAACGTAAGTTGAACGTTAATGCTACAGGCATTTTTTTCTGGTAAGCTTAATATTACGATAAAGTCAATGCTCCGTTGAATAATTCAAGTGGATATACATTCTACTATATACACTTTCAGATTTTTTATTATGCTAATGTAAAAGTAAGAAAATTCAGCTTTGGAAAATCGCCTAGAAAAAAATGAATTTCGTTTTTCAATCCGCTTAATTTTCAATTAGTTTGGGTTAGGAGATTTCTATTCTGAAACGTAGACTTCTAAGAAAAAATAGCTTCAAAAAATCCAACATGTAGTTTTCTTATTGAATTTCTTATAGCAGATAAAAATTCACCACAAGTTCGTCGAATGACTATACAAGAATTCGGTGAGCCGTCACGACGTGGTGCTTACAGCGAAGAAGCATGGAGGCGATACCAAGAATACCAGAAGGTAAACTGTTAAAATATCAATAAAATCAATCATCTGAATCTCTATTGAATATCAACAAAGTTCAACAGGCACCTTAAAACTTCTCTCTATCGCTCATGAATATAACCCACGATTTTTTTCGCTGCAGGGAGTCTTCTTTGAACATTATGATACTTTTCTAGAACTTTCGTTGAAAGGTCTGACAATTGAGCAAGTCTTTTTGCTGTGCATTTCATGTTCAGAAGAAACTACCTCATTTCATTTGTGATACACTTTACGTGTCGGGCTAACCTAATCACCTATACCTCAGCTTGTACGATTATGTCTTTGAACTTTGATCGCTACCTGGCATCATGCTATGCTTAAGCGCTCAGTTATCATATATCCTGTCTTCGTAACCTCCCAGTTTCCAAAAAGTACATTAGTGCAAGAAGGACGGTGTGACAATTGTGGGCTCCTTCCTTTCTATTCTTTGTACTCTTTACTACCTTAGCGACCCTCTTGTATATTTTTCAAGCCGTTCCTTCCTTACTTATGCTTCATCTTGGTCAAGTGTCAATCATAATATTATCTTTACAAATTGTTTCTGCTCAGTTCCAGTTGTTCACTAAAAGCCTGATACAAAATGGTTTTTTATTTTCTCGTGATAGTTCTATGAATCCTTGTCTGAATGCGGTCCATCATCCAAGCCCCATTTTGGAAAACTGCTAGCTCACTCGGTTGTTTTACTTTGATCTTTTCTAGCCTTGTTAATTATTGACTCTAGTGAAAAGCTCACCAATGACAGACCACGTGGACAATAGTTATCAGTATCGTGAACGTCTCGCTTTTTGGGCAGTGCTACAATTCGTCTAATTCTCAACTGACTAAGAAACCATTGCTCTAACAGGTTGTGTCAGAAGATTCGAGCTTGTATTTTGATGAGAACTCGCGTTAGCTTCTTTAGATGTTCTAATCTTATCTTCTAGTCCAAGTGATGTACGATTCTTTGCTGACGATATAACATGTCAAATTTCAAAAGGGAGAACCTTGGCAATAACACAATTTTATCTCTCCTCTTTATATAGAATCAGACAAATGAGGCTATTGAATAGTTTAAATAGTCGACGTAGATAGCTTTTTCCATCACATTTTTTGAGCTGGTAAGTGTTCCATGTTTTCGACGAAGAGCAGCCATCTCCGCATTATTATTAGTGAAGCATCGTTGGGCTCTGCGAATGCTCATGCTAGCCTCTGTTGCTTCACTCAACATTTCTGTGCTTCTCTTTCTGAGGTATTTTCTTATCACTACTCTGCAGTGTTTTGCAAATTCGTGCAATGTAATGTAATGCGGTTTTGGCTGCTTCACGTGAGCGTATGAGCTCGAGAGTTTTTTGAAACAAACGTCTTCTAGTAATTTTTAGATTGTCGGCATTTTTACGCCTTAGTGATAGCGCTGAAGTAAAACTTAGTAAAAACAACAAGATCCGTTAAAGAGAGCTCTTTACTCAGAGAGAGAACTTGATATCCGCTTAAAAAATGGACGGTATTAGTAGGTTATCTTCCATAAGAAGGCTTTTGATCACGTAATGTCTTATGATAAACTTTGATAGCCGCTTTCTCTGTCTATTTAATTTGGTTCTTAGGGTTCTAATGTGCTATTCTTCCTACTAAAGTCACCAACGACGTTTATCGCATCATCCCAGTATCAGTTTTTTCCAGTGTCGTAATGCCTTGTGAAAGTCTTCTTTTCTGTAGAGCTCCTCCAAATCCATACAGAATACTTCAATTTCTTCTTCATCGTTGTCGGATGTCGGAGCGCAGACGATAAAGATTGTCAAATCTGGTATTGGACCACGTCTTTTCAGCTATAGGAGCCTATTTCATGCCGTTGATTGTTTAGAAAAAGTGGTTGTTTGTATTTACATTTGACTTAACGAGTACACCTGCTGCACCAGCATTTGTTTATGCATATTCTCACTGTGAGTTTTTCTTCACTTTCGTGAATAATCTCCCCATGAGTTCTTCTCCAGTTTCATGAACAATCTCTGAAAGATTGTTATGCTACCATTCGTTCATAAACATTGAAGAACAAGCATACATATATGGATGTACTAGGTGCATACAAGAGTTATGAGCCCATGAAGCGCAACAAAATCTGCGAGTTACCCTCGATCCGCCACCTGATGTCATGCCACGTAGTCTGGCAACCAAATGACTTGAGACGAGCTTGCTAGGAGTTTCTATTGAACCTGAAGTTGGAAAAAGTTACATTGAAGTGAAATCTTAATCTTTTTTGATCTCTAAAATTTAACTTCAGCAATGGAAGAAATTTCGACAAACACAAAAAACAACTCCTCCGTCTACAGCAAAAGGTGGAAATTCGATAGCGTCGCGTTCAAAAAGTCCCAAGCACATAAAGACGTCCAGAAGTTCAGCATCTAAAATTTGATCATGATTACTGTATTTTGAAGTACTCGATTATGTGGAAACTTGGATAATTAGCAAGTCTGGCTTTTCCTCAAAAAGTTCTCAAATGACCCTGAACTATGAAAATGAAACACCTCAGAAGCCTAAGATGATTTCAAAATTTCAAAAGTGGATAAAGAAACAGCACAAAACGTTGTTAAACTTTCGAAAAACTTTTGTATCGATTTTTTTGTGATCTGTAACATGAATAGAATATTATTTCAGAGGCGTTTCAAAGATATTTGCATATTTAGCATTTATTTCAAAGCTGTTTTACCCTTGTGATACCATTGAGTTGTATTTTTTGAAGCTTGATAGACTTGATGTATGCTAATTATATTCGATAAGATCTACAGAAATATAAGATATTTGGCGATGCTCCAAAAAATATCCAACTCTTGAAGTAATCGTAAAGTACCGTATCCATATAATAAAAGTAATACCGTATCACCATAAACTCAATTAAAACACTAAATTCTTCTGAAGAAGATTACGGTATTTTTGCGATTCAAAGATATCATCAGGACAAATAGTGTTGTTCTATGAATGAGTATGAAATAAAATGCAAGAGGTTATGAGTGACTCGAATACATTTAAAAAAATGCGATCAGAAAATAAAATGATTTAAAAAGTACAAAAGAAGCGTCCAGGAAGTATTTTGAAAGTATTCAAAAGCAATTCAAATCCATTTGAAAATCACTCATCAAACCATTCTTTTGTTATCTCTTTTTTGCAGGTTTCAAAGAAAAAAATTGCCTCTGAGTTGCTGCCTTGAAGTTCATGTGTTATTCGAATGAGGATAAAAAACTTCCTCATTATGTCGTATAATAATTGTCTGTGACACTTTCTTTACAGTGTCAGTTTCTTCATCCTAGCCAAACCAAGTCTTGCATCTTTAAAGAGTAGATGGTTGAGCAGTACAATCATGTAGGAGGGTAAGCAGCACTGACGTGGAAATAAACTGAACCTCTTCAGTCATTGTAGAGACTGTTCCCACTCAAACATCTTCACTATAAATCAAGTCGAATGTTGGCGTATCTCCACAAGGAAGTTGATAATGCTCATCCTTATCCTGATTTCTTAACTTTCTCATAAATTCATAATTACAACAATTTTCACTGCTGTACAAGACAGTATTATCGAACAGTTCATGCCCTTGAACATTTTTAGTTACATCTTCACTATGCTTATGAACATTATCGACATGAGAGGGCTTCATGGTATACTGTTGTCAGTAACTCATATGCTGCTATCCGTTATTCCAGATTTTTGTGACAACGAGTCTTCATTCCGTACTATTAATTCTGAAGTGAACCGAAAGATTCTCAGCAAACATCAAATCTTCTTTATCCACTTCTATACTTCTTGCAGAACACTGGATGGTATTGTGGGACAGTTTGAGTTACTGTTCCCTCAATTTTAATATTCAGACTTAAATTGGGTGTCTCTAACGAACGTCGTAGTGCGTCAGCTCCCAGGCTAGCATCATCATCAGCACTGATTTTTGAGCCAGCGTCCCAAAAGTGCAATTAGCCAAATCGAAAGGACAAATGTCCTAATTCATAAAAGGTCATTAGCATTTCGAAATTCCGATTAGCTTCTGGCATCGACATTGAAACACAACCAGCTGAGGGACTGAGAAGGATAATGTTTAGCACCTCGCTCTTGCTCTTCATATATTATTCTTTTTATCATTTGTATATTTGACTAAGAAATTTATCTCATTGAATAATTACAGTCCTATGAATTCTCTATCATAATCCTATTATATAAATTTGGAGATTTACAACTATTGTAATCTTTATGTGTTATCACTGTTTGTTGTTTAAATAAAGATTACTCAGCTTTGAGGTACGATCACTCGAATTTCAAATAAAAATCTCATGGCCCGAGCCCTTGCATAACCGTGGCTAAACACTACCAATAACTATTATTAACACTAATCATATTATCTGGGATTGACCTTATCTTTCCTGAAACTAATTGTATTGTCTCTTTAATGATGTGTTTGTATGGTTCATTTTTTCATTAAAATCAGGAAGGAATCTTTTCTTAACTTTTTTTACCTCTAAATATCCTTCAATAATCATCCTAGTGAATCAGTCGCCAATCCAGCAAATCATATCAGTCAGCCTCAATTTCTGCTTTTCAGCTGAGCTGGCTTAGACTCATCGCAGACCAACACCTGCATGACAGATAAGAATTGCTCACACCTACCTATAATAGAACACATATACGGTAAACATTTGTTCCATCCATACTCTACACTCTAATCCTCACCTTGATCATTCACCTTTATTCTATATGCTGAAGCTTGCAGCCTCGTAATTATTGATCACTCTTCCATTCACTACATCCTTGGTGGTTCTCTATGTCTTCAATGCTGCTCGCTTCCATTTGCTGATTCATGGTTCAATATTGCTCATCACTTGAATTTCATTATGTTAGTTGTGTTATGAGTCTTGTAATTGTGTGAATATAATCCAACGTCTAAACCTTTTTTGGAATCCTGCTTGCTCACGCGGTTGCTCTTTGTCCAATGTCTTGCCAATACTGCTAAATATTACGTGCAAAAAGCTTACAGACGACAGACAACAGGCAGACTAGAAGATTGTTAGTCGTGAGTGCCTTCTTCTTTGCAGAACAATGTGGTCCTGCTAGTTTTCCATTGACTTGGAACTTTGCATTCCGACAAGTAGAATGTGAAGAGTCAAGCCAGTGTTTTAGTGAGAAGTGACGTAAATTCTTCAGATGTCCAAACAATAGAAGAAATTCAAAGCGAATTTGAATTAGTAGCTGATTTTCTGTAATGTCCTACTGGAAGAGGCAAGTGATCCGACTTGGCGTCGGAGAGTAGTCATCTTGGTTCTGTGGCTCGTAATACATCGGTAGCTATGAGATTACTTTTGCTAGTCTGCTAGTTTTCGTATATGCTCAGAGGCAGGCGTCTTTTGATAGATGTTCATAATTAAGTTCGAATCAACGAGTACACCTAGGCCAGCAATACCTCTGTTATCTCATTTTCCAATGAACAGTTCTTCTGCAGTATCGTAAACAACACTTAATGGTTGTTGTCTTCCATATCATGGAGGGGTATGGTGATTTTTTTTTCATTTTTCTATAGTCTTCAACTGTATGTTAGTATTATCAAACCTCAATGATTCACTCAAGTTAGGTTGGTTTGCAACTCACGGCACTTTGATTATCAACCAATCAAGAGGTTAGCGATGTTTATTTTTCCTGCTAGAAACCTCACTGTTTTATTAGCAGGGTGTGCGGCAGCATAAAAGAAAAATAATGAAGAAAAGCTTATTATTGCATTTCAGATGTCGGTTGCTAAAACATCCACGTTAGGTTCTTCACACACTAAAGAAATTCACCTAACAGAAGCACAATGTGTGTTTTACTTCGGACAAATATTTGCAGTTTTGATTTTCTCTTAAAGTATTTCTTTTCGATGACAAAGTACTACTATTATTTAAAGCTATTGCTTCACTTTCTCTATTGCTATTCGCATAACTAATGAAGTTTAATCCTCGTATGCAATGAGTTCCATAGTGAGAATTCGAAGGAAACCTCAAAATATTTCTTCTTCAACCGGTAATAGTTGTATATGAAAACGACATCTGATTACGATTATTCTAACATGTTCAATTTGACCAATGATCATCGACATTGTGATCAGGGCATGAAACGATCATCATGTTAAGATACGTAAGATAAGTTTTGCCGTTGGTCAATTGTTGTTGCGAGGTGCCTCCATCCACTCGTGTTCAACGTGAAATCGTGACGGTGTTTTAATGTGGGCCTGGTCTATACAATGGCTTGAGTTGACCATTCACCACTGAGTTAATGCTAGTTATGTTCTCCAGATTTCTCTGGTACCGATTCACCAAACCAGGAGGGATGCCGGGTTTAGTAGGCGACGAACTAATTCGGGTCTGCGTGTCATCGTGGCACCTCCTATACTGCACCACTTCATTAGTATCATCAACAATTTAGTATAGCCAGTTGTCATCTACCTCCATCGTTTGATTGACACTCGAGTTTCAACAACGATAAATAATGAAGTACTTTTTAGTCCAGTTCTATAATCAACTATTACTCGACTATGGAATGCATGTGCTCTTCGAATACAAGCTAATCGCATTGAATACATCTCAATGTTCACCTCATGAAAAGGTTAAGCTGCCAACTTTTTAAAATAGTTACAGTGCTCTTTAGCTAATAATACTAAAAGTTTAAAGTGAAAGTAAATGGAAAACAAATCTAGACTGTTTCTAGTAGAAATGAATTTAAATAACTTCTCGTCAAAAAAATGGTCCAAAGACACTAACGTGGACCATTCATATTTGAAATTTCTAGGAAATTAAATGGTTCATTGAGTCTTGCAGATCACAAAATTCGTACTTCCAAACGTCTGCGTATGTCCTCTGCATATAATTAGAGCATGGGCGTTGCTATCACTGGTTGCTGTTGGAAAAACGGCAGCTGCTGCACGAAAGTTCCTAAAGAATGGAAAGTTTCAGGAGTTTTTTTTCGAAGCTTCATTGCTTAATTGTGTACGAAGAACGTCGTAAAAGTAGTGTGTGACATTTTCACATTGAAGATAGGACAGATTTACTCATATTTTTTCTTCTTGAAGTAATCGCATAAGGTACTGTTAAGCCGTCTTGACAAATAAGACCGTAACACTTCTAAGAGCATCTGTCAACACTTTAGAAAAGACTATAGTAGTTTGTTATGGATTTATCAGATGTTTTTATAGTGATTGGTGGAATAGCCAACCAGGAGGACATGCACGATGTTCTATTTGCGTTGAATGCTCCGATCGTTGAATCCACGTTACCAGTGTGCCTACGATTATTCACCGAGCATCAACCAGTTAAAATCACTACTGATAATGATTTATACTTATGTATTTATCCTTTATATTATCTTTAGAAGCTTTACGAGAATCGATTTATCTATAATTCATATCCTCAAGATGCTAAGTTAATCACAAATTCGGAGCCTCAGACGGGGTTTGAACCTCCGTCTCGAATGTCTTCTAGTGATAAACTCGGCATCATGGTGACGTAATGTGACTAACAGTTACTTTGTTTTCTTTTTCTTAGTGATTTGTTATTATTCTTGATTCATTAGTACCTAGTTCGTTTTTTGTAGGCCATATCAGTACGAAAAGATGTTTTAAACGAAATGAACACCTACTACGCTACAAATGTTGAGTGATGTTCGGCTCTTCATTGCTTTGCTTTACTAACTAATTGCTTATTTTCCATTCAATAGAGTCTTTTCAAACAATAGAGTCAATAGAGTCTAAATGAGTTCAATAGAGTCTAAATGACGTCACGTTCAGTTTCTGACATTTGACCTTTCTACTTTCATTGCAGTATTATATTGGATTGTATCTGTTCCATACATTCAAAAGCTAAAGATTGTTAAAACGACAAGAGTTCTGTTCTATTACGAGCCTAAAATATTTCAGCGAGTGCAGAAATAGTGTAAATATTGGTACGTTTAGTTCCTTCTTTCTGATTTACAGAAATCAGTTCTTATTGAAACGGGTTTCTCCGGCGATGATGATGGCTTGGCATCAATTACCAGAATCAACAATGAAGTGAATGTGAGTTAAAAAGTCAATTTTCTCTTCGATGATAATTTTTTGATTTTGAAAATATCAAGTGTTCAGGTATGTGTCATTTTAAATTATGTAGGAATCTAGAAACGGTAAACCGATGGAAAGTTGATGACTCACTTGTTTGTTTGTTTACTTGGATCGCTTGTTTTCACCCTCAATCTTTCATTCGTTTCTTTCTTGCGCAACTGTGGTGCATGGTGGTGGTCTTCCGCATCGATGACAGCACATTCCGAGATTCTCGTTGGATTTGAACTCGCAATCCGCATTCCTCTTGATTTGATGTCAAAGTTTTTTTCAGGAAAGTACTGAAGGACGAATCAGCTCAGTTATTTGTGAGAACAACAGACCGAATAGGTTATTAGAATTTCTTAATACTGAACAAACATTTTTTGAAGATTTATATTTACAGAAGAGCACAAATGGTTTTATTGTCAGCTGTTGACTGCACATTTTATTGGAGCTTCAATGGAAAACGCGATCCCCTTATAAGAACTCCATTTTATCACTCATCAGAAAGAAATTCGAGCACAATGGGATATGTACGACAACTTTTGAATTGTTCTTTAACTTTGCAATAAGCAGGTGGTACAAATGCGTCTTAATCCTTTCAAATGAATATCGATATATTGACTCTTTGTATCTACACTACAGAGGGCAGGGGGCGCAGTGGTGAAGGTACAGCACATAGGCTTGATTCCGATCCGTGGCTACACACCCGTCCTACGAAATCCCAAATAAATTTGTATAGAAAAATCTGGATCGGATAAACAACCCTGGGGTGGCAACTCAGGCAACTCAGTGTGTGGACCAGTATCGCATTCATCGACCTCTCTGATATCACGTTGAGCACGAATGTGTACTCAACAATATTATAATGGAATAATAATTTAAATAACGAAACACTGTCACAATAGAATGCCACACAGCCACAGCCAATATAACGGCAAAGAATAAGACAACAGCATTCGATAGAAAACGTTCTCATGGTATGAGTTCGCCTACTTTCCATATTAGGATGTAGTTTGGTTTGATACATAGTACAGACCTAATTATCCTGAGTTAGTCACAAAACTTTAAACCTTAGACGGGACTCGGACCCGCATCTGCAGATGTTCGATCTGATTTACTACCGTTTGCATTATTGAACCTATCAAAGTTAGTAGAAAATGAAATACTATGATAGAATATAGAATTGAGGCCATGCTTCCTCAGAGAACTAGTTACCAGAAGTAGCAGTTGTCCTGTTAAATAGAATATCTGCTTTAGATGAAGGTTTAATGACACATTCCTACATTCCTATTAGGAACAGATCATAGGCATGTGACGCTCTATAGAATGACTTGAGAGCATCGCAGCAATTCATCGATGAATGAATGGGCTTAGCGGTGACTGAGCTCAAATCCGCGAGCACGTAATTCAAGCCTGTGTGTCACTGCGCCTCTGTAGTGGTCGTGAGCGTTGAGCGTTGAGTTGTACAAGATTCGTCGATGCGACCAATGCACCAGATACTATATAGGTTTCTTCGTGTTTGTGTGCTCTTCGTACCTTGGCCTGCCACGCAGGTCTTTAATTTGGTTGCGGCGTATGCCTCAAACTTGGGTAATTAAACCTT